>VZZY01025980.1:0-13283 GCA_013400335.1 Eurystomus gularis | reverse complement strand
TGATATCTTGTAAGCTTCTTTGCAGTGTTTCATTTGGTACTAATTTATTTAACAATGTCCTTTTAAACATCGATGATGCCCTATCTGTTCTGAAAACAAATGTAATTACAGGGTTTCAATCTTCACACACTTCTTCCGGGCTTATACTGGTATACTAACTTAATTATCTGTAATGGAATTACTCTTGATTTACACTGCTTTACCGGAGCTGCAAATCCAGTCTATAAAATACTTGACCTGGCTCCTGCAAGCATATACACTGAAGGCTGCAGGCATTTACATAATGTAAATAAATGGACAAATGCATATATAAGCATACAATTATTTCCATTTCTATATTGTAAAAAAATCAGATCAATATTTTCCTATGGTTTCACATGAAGTTTTGCATAGGCCTGTCTTGGTCTATATAGTTAAACAATACATCCAGGAGCTGTACAAACCAGTCTAGGTCAACTTCTCCTTCTACCTGTTTTAAAGGCAGAATTTGTGTCAGCTTCAGTGGGAGGAATCCCTACCCTGGAAAACATCATTTTTTAAACCACTGGATGGAAACAAAGAAGCTGCTTTAAAACAAAGTCCATTCTAGCAGCTTAATATTTGTTATTTTTTGATTCCTTTTCAAAAAGGGTGAAAGAAGCGTGGGCAGTTGTATCGATGAGAAGACCCTTTGCCATTAAGGCTCAAGCACAATGTCTTTGAAAGACCCTTTTTATAAATGCTAGCATTTGAAAAGGACAAACAGGGAAATAAACCTCAAAGGGGATGACAATAGGATATGGAGAGGAAGTGGGTGGGTTAATGCATCTGAGAAGCAAAGCTCCTTATAAAGGCATTGAAGAGGTTTAAGGTTCTATTTAGCAACAGAAGGAATTATGGAACAGGGCATAATTTTCCCACAGGATTTCTATCTTTTGATGTTTTTGAAACACAAATTTTCAAACAAAAATTGATAGTTTGTAATTTGATAGGCTGAAAGTTTGTGTAGTGGAGTGTGTGTATTTATAGAGGGGGAAGGTAGGGTGCCACCAATATACTGATGTATATAAAATCAATTGATCTCAACATTCATTGGGAAAACTATTAGGTTTGAAAAATGTCGACTGCTATTTGAAAGCACATTAATTTTCCTACTCCATGTAGTATGTGTGAATGCTTTCTGTACATTACAGAGACCTAGTCTTCGTCCAGTTTTCGGACCATACATGCCATTAGCATTTCCTAGAGCTTTATGATGGAAAGAGAATCCAGAAGAGAACTGGAGCACTGCAAAGTGCCTATAATTCTTATCTCTGTAAGATGACCCAAATCTAGGCCTCTGTACTCAGAGGGGGCATTACCTGCACGAATGAAATAGCCTAGGACTTAGTGGTCCTCTCAAACGACTTCACCATTAGAGGTTAACCAACATTTGGATCCTTTCAGGCTAGGTCCCAATTGTCCTGTGCCCAGCTCTGTAGTTATGTTATTCTGTACTGCTACTAACAAGGCCAATGTCCTCTGGTGGTAGCATACTGACACTGCTGCCTGTGGGATGAAGGTGGCTTAAGCTGATAGGTCTAGCAACATCCCAAGATAAGGATTGTACTACTCCTATCCTCCCTTACAGAAGCCTACCCATGTTACATTCACACACAAAATTACAGGTACAAGAGAACTGAAAAGTTTTTCATCAGATATCAGCATAACTCTACCCAGAATGAATAATCACAGTTTGGTTTCGAAAGCATGCCTAAGTCCATGCTTGTGATCTAATACAGAAGACTGTCATCAGTCCAGCCCTGAAGTTTACCTGGTAAATGGTTATAGGAAGGGGGGAGAGAAGTAAAAACATGCAAAAAGAGGGCTAATTTCACTTGAATCAGCATCATGTTACTTTCCTGATTTGTTGGAATTGTTTTTTCCTCTTTCTGGAGGAAATATTGTCAGGATCTGCTGATAGCACTGCTCAGGATTCTCTGCTAACTTCACTCTTTGAGGGATTTGTTAAAAAAACAATAAAGAGGAAAACTCTAAATGTCATCCTGAGTTTCACAGGTTGTATTAAAACCTTAAATTGTGTGGATTTATCTCTAAGCTTTCTTTTACCGACAAAATATCATCATCTGATGTAGTACTTCATAGCAGAGGCTTTAACCTACCTGCTCCTTGTGACAGTTGAATCAGTACAAGGGAAACAGAAATTCAAGTGCCAAGCAGCCACGCAGCTGCATGTTCTTTACATCCACTGAGGAAGAACACACTCCTTTGCGTTTGTATAGTGAAAAAAGGGACACAGGAGGGAATCTGCCCTACAGGTGCTAATGTCTTCCATACTGCTATTACTCCATCAGACTACCCCCATTAGTACCCAGAGGCTATTTCAGCCTCTGGAATTTTTAATGAAGTCCTGCAGACTGAAAGCATGCCAGCCTTTTTACCAGTACTTCTGATTTTGCATGAGTACAATCACATCAGAAGAAAAACACATGGGAGAATCAAATCCCATAAATGAAATAGAAAATCCCTTAGGATGATTAGTTCATACCAATGTTAAAATAATGTTTTGTGTGCATGTCAGGTTCTTTGCCAGTCTCAAAGTAGTCATTTGGATTCACTTCATTCTAGCCACTGCAGTACCTTAGGAAAGAAAGTGAGAAATAGAATGTGAGACAGAGTTATAATAACCCTTGTACAATGAAGTCTTTCTCCCAGCACATCTTCAAATAACTTAGACAATTATCTTTTAATCAAATATACAAGCACCGGTGTAACTGAATTCAGCACAGCTAGCATCCATGAGGAGAAAAAAAAAAAGCACAGAGGAACACAGGATAAAATGAAGGGAGTGCTACGTCATGCACTTAGACTTAAACAGAGGCATGAATACCAGCTTGACAGCAGAATAAACATATGCTGTAAAGATGGTCCGATCTTTTCCTTTTTAAGTCAGTAGGACTTTCCCTACTGACTTTAGTGGGAGAGAAAACAGGCTGTTATTCTCCAGCCCTGCTTCTTTCTACCAGTCTGGTTCTTGTTCTCTACTTTTCTACTTTCACTTTCTGGCCTGCATTCTCTACTTTCATCCTCGGGGTTTCTTTTAACTCATGTTCTCTATTATAAATTTTCCTCTTCTGGAAATGCTTTTTCATTTGCTCTTCTTCTGACACTGGTATTTTAAATAACCAAAAGAAACATTGTATTTCAGGAGCACATGACCAGGTAAATCTCAATGAAGATCAAAGGACAAGACTGGTTTATGAAAAGTAGGACAAAAAACTGAAAGCAGAGTTTAAACTTCCAGCATACTGTGTGAATTCCCATTTGTCCTTCTTATGTCAAGTAGGTGAAATACTTAATTGGCTTTCCCATTGGACTTTTTTCTAGATATGAATTCCTACATAGAACTCTGGGTTCAGATCCTGATTCAGTAAGACTGTTTACTAGTGTTGAGTTTCAAGAGTATAAATAGAGATGACCCAAGTGTCTTATAATAAAATTTCCTCCATTAAAATCTGGCTTCGATTCCAAACAAAAATATCCTGTGCAAGCATGGATTTCTCTTAGATACATTGTTTATCATGGTTTTAACCTGCAAATTTATTCAATATTTGTAGAAATCGAAGGAAATGACTTTTAAAAAATGATTTGGTGATTTATTTTTTTTTTTTTTACTAAGAACAGGCTTCAGTAAATATTTTAAAACTGTTTATACAAACATTGATTAACGTGTCATGAATGCTTTCAGGAAAATAAAAATGAGCCCAGTTTGAACTTGCTTAAATGAAAACAATTTGAAGCTTGCTGTCAATATTTCCTTCTACTTTCCAGTGTCTTTAATGAACAATTTAATTGATTAGTAGAGCTGTTCCCATCCTTGAACCTAGACATGTACTTAAATACCTTATTTAATGAAAATAGTGTGGGTTTGGTTGGTTTTTTGGTTGGTTTGGTTGGTTCTTTTTTAATCTTGTATCTCCATCTCAGCAGTTGGATTCACCTACCATTAGCTATCTCAAAGTTACATGCCTAGTCCAAGCTAGGAATCTAGTCTTTTTCTGAGGTAAATGGAGAAAGATAATTATTTTAAGAAGGTAATTCCTTCCATCTAAAGATAAGGTGTTTGTGACTGATGAGATGAATTGCCCTCAGAAGGCACTGTGTTTGCTTTGTCTGTAAAGAAAAAAGAAATAGCTGTTATGACTAGAATCTTAAAGACTAGATGGTAGTGGTTTGGAGTGATGAAACCCTTGCAAGGTACTAATGATTTCTTAATTTCTGCAACTGTTTTCAATTTTGTTGGCTACTCCTGTACTCAGGAAAGCATCCCACAGGAAGAAATCAAAAAAGTAGATGCTAAGCTGTATGTAACAGCTTCTTACTTTTGCTATTGATTATTCTAATTCAACTGAATTTATGAATTGATTTAATTTTGAGCTCCTGTTTTACTCCTTTCTGTCTTGTAAAGTAGGAGAGGATTTATGTTCCTGCCAAGCACCAACTGGATCAGAACTGGTTTTCCTTTTATAAATATTTAAAATACTTGTTTACAAAAAAAGAAGGCAGAACTTAAAAAATCATAGTGAAGAGATATATTTCCTCCTCTGACACTCAACAGGTCATGTTTTCCACTTTCTATCCTACATGTGGTAAGCCAATTTGCTTGTTAGATGTTTTCATATTGTACCAATAGGTGGCACTAGAAATTTCTTCTTTTTTTGTATAAAAAGGACAGTGACAAGAGATTTATCTTTTTATCATTACAGAAGAGCACTAAAAGAAAATAAGATCTTACAGGGCCTGGAGAGAAGCAAAAATAGCAATGCTGGCATGGCCTGCAGCTCTTTCTTACAACTATTTGATCTTTGAGATGTAAAGGTAGTATTGCCTAATGAACTTATAATTCACGTTTTATACTACATATCCTCACTTGCTGCAGAGATTTGGGTAGCACAGGGACTTGGGATGTGTTTCCTGATGGCATACATGTGCAGTATTTGAATGGCTGAAACAGAGTTTCCCTGCCTACCAAATAAGTGTTAGATCTGGTAATTAACACTGTCTTCTGTAGTATCATTAAGCATGTCTTGACAATATGCAAACTCATCATTATTTTAACAATTTTACTCCAGAGTTCTAGAATGACTTTTTTCAACTAGAAGTTTTTTAATTGGCTTCATAAATTGAACATCAAAGTATTCATGGGATATTGATGTTGGAATTTTTCATGGCATCTTTGGAGGAGATATCCAACACTTTTAAACAACACCTTCAATTCATGCGGCGAAGAAAAGTGAAAATTTGAATGTTTCAGTTAGGTTCTTTAGACTTCTAAACTCCCATAAGAAGGACTGAACATAGCCAAACACAGGAATCTAATTCTTTTATCCACACTCATTTCATAGCGATTGTCTCAGAGCTCAATATGTATATAACTATTCTGATTTAGTGTGTAATAAATACAGATTATTTTTACAGAAGTTGAATTTTCAATCTTCTGTAGGCTTGGACTATGAGATATATACCACATTTGTGGTGTCATAAAATGAGTTGTAAGAATACATATTGTTATATATAGTTCACAGGTGACATTTACTTTTTCACTCACAGTGATCTTCCTTTAGATATTTAATAGCACTTAAGTACACAATTTAAAGTAAGCATATAGTCATTTTCCTAAATAAGGATTCCTCCCTACCTCTGTGTCTTCTCTGTGATTAACTACTTGTCAGTTTCTCTTAGCCTGATAATGCAAATCATAAAATCATTGAAGTTGGAAGAGACCTCTAGGATCATCAAGTCCCACCTTTATCCCAACATCTCTCTGACCATTAGACCGTGTCGCAAAGCACCACATCTACTCGTTTTTTTTTAACACCTCCAGGGATGGTGACTCCACCACTTCCCTGGGCAACCTATTCCACTGCCTAACCACTCTTTGGCACACAGCCTCACTACAACCTCCTTTTAGGTAGTTGTAGAGAGTGATGACATCTCCTCTCAGCCTCCTCTTCTCCAAGCTAAGCAATCCCAGTTCCCTCAAGTGCTCCTTATAAGACATGTTTTCCAGACCCCTCACCAGCTTCATTGCCTTTCTCTGGACCTGCTCCAGCACCTCAATGTCCTTCTTATACTGTGGCACCCCAAACTGGACACAGTACTCAAGGTGTGGTCTCATGAGTGCTGAGTACAGAGGCACAATCACTTCCCTACTCCTACTGGTCACACTATTTCTGAATGTTATATTTAAAATACACAGAACACAATAGCAAGAAATACTTTCTGTCATGTTCTATTCACTTCCATAAGATTTCTTCAGTCTGATTTATTACGGCATTTGTAGACAAGGTTATCAATAATGAGACAAAATTGAAGTTTCGCAGCTGCTTGAATAAACAAATTAAATTTAGAGATTTCAGGAAAACTTCATTCCATTCACAAAGTTCTTTTCCACTAGCATCCATGCTACGGCCCAGGAACTCAGGTATGTGAGGTTCAGCTTGGTTAGCAGATGGTATAAACTACATTAGCAGGTGCAAAATTACAAAAGATAGGACTTAAAGGGACTTGAGAGCCATCTCCATCCAGAAATAGGTGGACATCTCATTTACAATGAGGAAGAAGAGAGAAAAGAAAAGGACCTTCACAGTCCATATAGCCACAGTTTTATTAAATGATGAAGGGATAGCTCTGCAGCTACTTTCTCTTCAGTCTGGTAGTACATCGCTTCCTGTAGACAAATTCCCCTGGTCCTTTCTGGTCCTTTAGCTATTGAAACAGCTGTTCTGCTAAATTGAGGCCTGATCCAGTTTCACTCTAGCTTTAAGGCAAGGTAAACCACACATATCAGCAGCCATATTATGTATTAATAAAAATCAGGAAAAGAGATTATTTAGAAAAAAAAGGTAAACCATCTCACACATACTTATCTGGTTTTTATTTATCATTACTCTCTTACCTTGGAACGATAAGTATTTCAGTAGCTGTAAGCAAGCAGACAAGCATATGTATCTCATATTTTTAACTTTTATTTATTCTTGGGAAATGTGTAGGTCTAAACAAAGATGAGTGATTAATGCTTTGGAGGCAATTCATAATTTTGCACACAAAACCAGGCACTGAATGGAAGCTGTTACCCAAGTTCCCAGAAAAATTCTTTAAGAATACATCAGGTTAAAATCCAAATTATTGGAGGCTTAATCCTATGAGGTACTGAATAGATTCAGCTTCCACTTAAAGTCCTGGGAGTGAGTGGAGGAAAGCTTGAAAGAGATAACACCTTTCATGACTGAGCTCAAGATGAATTAGTGCAATATACCCAGTGTCATGTCTTATTGCTTAATTGACTACCTCTAGGTATAATATAGCTGGCTTTACCACAGAAAAATCATTTTGATTTATTTGATGCATTGTATATCACAAGGAAGTGTGCATGAGGTTATTAATGTCTGGCATAGCTATGATATATTCTAAGGGCAAGGATAATATATTTCATCATATACAGTACTAGACTGTTACGACTATTACCATGAAAATTTCTATTCTTTATTTTTATGAATTTTGTTTTTTGTTGTATTTTTCCCTCACATTACCTGATCTGTATGTAAGTGTTGAGTAGTGCTTTTGGCATAAAGAATTACACTGTAAGTATTGCAGAACTTTAGTTGGAACACAGCGGTTGGAAATATCGACTGTATTATAAATACAGATTAATACAATTCAATTGTGGCTAATTTATTATAAGCAATTGAGTTGTTAATTGTTCTCTTTGGTTCATAAACCTCAAGGTCTGTCTGTGAGAGGTCAAGTGGCTGGGCCATGCTCTCTAAATAAATGTAGCTCTGTCACATAAAAAAAAATAAATCTGTCGAGTGATTATTATCTTGTTCCTCATCTTTTCCCAAATCCTCTGGAGTTGTTAGGAAAATAAGACAGATTGTTTAAAAGGACAAATTTTTCGATGTAGTAAAGCAGTCCTCAGACTAAAAAATTTTGTCACAAAATTCAGTTGGTATGAGTTCAAGACATCCTGATAGGACAATTAAAAGTCACGTTTGACTTTTTGTTGTGCTGGTTCAGCCATCATCATTTTATGTTACTGTCCTGGTTCGGCCAGGACAGGGTTTATTTGGTGCAGCTGGGCTATTTCATACCATACTGACATCATGCCCCAGGGCCCGTTCTGGTTCCGAGGTGCGACTCCTGCGTGTGCAGCTCAGGTCCGCCCCACTCCGTGTGTTTGTCCACACAGTATCGCTTATTCTGTACATCGTTTTTCTCACTGTTGCCATTGCTGCTGTTACTGCGATTGTTTCCTGGGTGTCATTGTATTAAATTCTGTTATCTCAACCCTGGCTCTGTGTTTCCCCATCTCCCTTCCCTGGACCGGCGCTGAGGGGGGCAGTGACAGCAGCCACATGGCTCAGGTCCCAGCAGGGACTGAACCACCACAGCTTTACTGAACCACCACAGTTTTATTCTGCCATCAGTTGCCTGATCACACNCAAGAGAGCTCAGCAAGATGCAACCAGCCTCAACAGAAGCCACACCCAACAGGAAACTTCTCCAACTGATCAGCTCCTGGTTAACATAATCCTGGCCTCACCCACCACCCAGCCACAACCACCTGGGTGAGGGCAGAGCCACAGAGACACAGGTGGGCCAAGTTCTCCCTCTGGCACATGAAGCCAATAGGAAAAACAAAACATTCTGCTAGGTTGTGACTCATTCCCAGGTCAACTTCAACTTGGGGCCCACAACTCTGGTCCCAGCACTTCACTTTTCCAGCAAAGGGTTAGTAACTTTACTAAACAGTCTGAATCCTTTAAACAAATAGGCATTCAGACTTGAATTTCAAGATCTAATTTTTCTCTTATAGGCTTTTGGGTTTGGGTGTTGTTTTTTTTTTTTTAAATTGAGGTTTCTGGTGAAAATCAACCTTTTAGAAAGTTGTGTTCTTCTGGAAACAGGCTGCATTTTGTCATGCTCCGCCAATACTAGTCATCCCATTAACGATTACACTTTCATGCCTTTTCACAAATATCCCCCTGTATTGAGATGGTTAACTAAATTCCTCCCTACATAGTGGAAAAAGTTCCAAGCAAAAAATTGCTTATTGCGATTCAAAACCAAACAGCATATAGTATCATAGAATCATTGAATGTATTGGGTTGGAAGGGACCCCTAAAGGCCATCTAGTCTAACCTCCCTACAATAAGCAGGAATATCTCTAACGAGGTCAGGTAGCTCAGAGCCCTGACAAGCCTGACCTTGAATGTCTCCAGGGATGAGGCCTCTACCACCTCTCTGGGCAACCTGTTCAAGTGATCAACCACCCTCACGTTAAAGAACTTTTTCCTAATGTATGTAACATTGTGTTATATACATCATGTACAAGTGCGTGCAGCATCATATAGGATAGGTAACTCAAATGTGGTTTGCTGTCTGACTTTTTAGGCAGGAGGAATCTTAAAGCAGGATGCTAACCTGTGGGTTCTTATAACTGCCTCTAACTCCCAGTGAAAATATGTCTATGTCATGCTTTTCACTGTTTTCTATTCCAGTGCAGTCACTTATATTTCATATCAATGTGAAAGACAGGAGAACTGGGCTACTAGCATCTTAGGCACATATGCCACAATTTAGACATGACTATAACTCTTTCACTTTCTGTTTTTTCTTTTTGCTTCATGGCCTCAACCTTGTACATTTAAAGCATGATTCCACTGCTCACTGCCTTTCTCCCACTTGATGACATGTGTCAGTTGTATCTGGCAGATGAAAATATGCAAGGCTTAGCCCATGAAATTGTGGATGTTGAAGTAGCTCTTGGAGATGAGCTCTACTAATGATAGAATGAGAGGAAATGGCCTCAAGTTGTGTCAAGGGAGGTTTAGATTAGATATTAGGAAGAAATTCTTTACTGAGAGAGTGGTTGGGCACTGGAACAGACTGCTTAGGGAGGTGGAGGAGTCACCATCCCTGGAGGTGTTTAAAAAACGAGTAGATGTAGCACTTAAGGCTATGATCTAGTGGCTGGAGAGATGTTAGGATGAAGGTTGGACTTGATGATACTGGTGGTCCTTTCCAACCCTAATGATTCTGTGATTCTATTCCATAATTCTATATGTTGAAGTATGAGAAATGTTTCCATTTGAAGATATTTTTCATACTTTCCACCTACAATTTGACAGGGTACACGTCACAGTACCTCAAATAAAGGGTATGCTAAGTCAAATATTTGATCTGTTCATGTCATGATAACACATTCATCAAGTTTAGATATCCAGCTTTTCCTAACAGCACAACAGAGTTGTTTTCCACATAAGTATTTTTGTAATTTATGAGGTCTACTTAGGAGAAAAGCTGCCTGCAGCTAATTCAAATACACCAAGAGAACAATAATGTACAGAATATTTTTACATTTACTAGGAGCCTGTAGTTTTACAATCTGTTGATATACCAGTAATAATATTTGAGTGAGAGTAAAGGATAGACTGAAACTACTGAAAAAAACTTTCAAGATTAAGTTTGCAGAATTCCATTGGAAAATCTGCTTTTTTGTGTGTTTGTGAAATTGAGCTACTGTCTGGTAATACTTAAGACACTGAACTTTCTCCAGGTGACTGAAGAAAGACTCTTCGAGGGCTATGAAAAAATCCTGAGGTTCAATTACTTTTGTTATGACAGAGTACAAAAAAAAAAAAAAAAAAAAAAAAAAAAAAAGACATAAGGATAAAATTATAGAGAGCATCAAAAAATGACAACATGGCACTTACAGCAAAAACATAGCAAAAATCAGTCCATAATTATGTTTTAACTCATTTACACCTACTTGTAGAAGTTACTATAGCTTCATTTCTAATGGGAAAACACTAGACTGGCACTGGATGATAATAATTTCTGGAAGAGAAGAATAGCTGTACTAAAGTGAAATACTGAAAAGGGGCTGTATACAATCCACAGATCATTTAAGGCTCACTAAGATTCTACTGAAATATCAAGTCCTGAAGCTTGGGTTTTAAATTATATCTTTGCTTTTAGCTATAATTCTTGAAAAAATAACTTTTCAGTTATCTAGAAGCCACTGTTAGAAACAATAAATATACTCATTTTAACTTCCACTTGTTATTTTTTCTTCCAAGAAAAACGAAAAGAAAGAAAAAAAAAAAAAAGGGAAAAAAAAGACATACAGCAGAGAGATTTTCTGTTAGAAAAGGTTGGAGGAGAGATTGTATTTAAGAAGATTTAGGAAATATTTTCCAGTTTGCTTGCAACAGCTCCTTAATTTCAATCATTGTCTCTAAAGACAGATCATCAAACTTTTGGAGAGAAGAGGAGAAGTATCTCTGAATGCTCTATAAAATCTAAGTGCAGTGGATAGATTCACATCATATAGATATAATTATATAGAACTAAATCTCAACACAGAAAATGCAAATCCAGACTGAGTGATCTACAAAGCAGCGGACTTTTCCATTTCTAGGGATACTGTGATGAAAGCTATCAAGTAGTCTTGGTCAAAATGGTTCTTCCTTGATCTACTATGTTAAGAAAGCATACATTTCTGGTAGCCCCTCTGGTGTATGCTGAGCTGGTCATGCATGTTGATAGGGATGTGAGTCCATTAAGAGTAAATTCTGGTTTATCCTGCTTTTTCGGTTGTTTCTTCCCCCCCCCCCCCACCCCCGGAATAGTCTGTGCATGCCAACAAGCAGGGAAAAATCAGGTAGACTGGATTCAAATGCTTATTACTCTCTGTTCTTCTTCTAGGAAGACTTCATCTTACTAGCATCACATAATTGCTGAGGTATAAATCTGTGCTTTCTTATTCCTGTTCGAAATCTCTGCACCTACAGCCATGTGAAAAAATATCCAGTTGCCAGAAAAAAACAGAGGAAATTTTCTGTCACAGTTTTGAAAAACAGATTATCTTTTATATATTCCCTAAGGCAAGTGTATTAAATATATCTCATTTATCAGACTTAGTAGGTTCTAGTTAACATAAAATTATTTGTCATATACAGTGTGCTACCACCACCAGAGAGCTGGGATGATTCAGATGCATGTGGAGAGCTCACATGAGAACCTCTGTATTTTAATAGCTCATGTTAGCTCTCTGATGAATTCCTTTTAGGAAGCATGGAAGGGAATAAGGCAATCCCAAACAAAAAGATGAATTGATGCTACGTGCTATTAACACATGGAGCAAGATAGATTACTGAACCTGCTTTGTTTTTTTCTTTCTTTCTCTCTCTTTTTATACTTCCCTTGTAATTTCTGTGTGGAAATGACTTTTTTGTTTCCTCCATAAGTGTGAGTGGACTCCTGTTATAATGAGTTCATGATGTTTTATCGAAGCCTTCAGGTACTAGCAATATAATAGCATCTATTCTAGTACAGATTCAGTTAGTCTGAAATCCTCACTCTAAAAAGTGACAGGCAGACCAGATCCTCTGCAATCTTGTAACTTTCCCACTACTTGTGGCAATAAATCCTGTTACTTCCAAGTCCCTGGAGTCTCTATGCACAAAATTAGACTACTCAAACTTCAGGCAAGGAGGGATGGGGATAGTAGGGAAAAATGCTTTTCACTCACAGTCCAGCAGGAATTTTTTTTTTCTCTTTAAAAATATTGCAGTGTCTTTTTATTTATTATCATAATAATCTTCTAGCCTCTGCTTCAGAAATAAAACACTTATGTCAATGGGATTTAGTCCCTTAAGATACTCAGCCAGCTGGCCACTTTTGAGACTCAGTCCGTTGTCCAGACCAGCAGGCAACATTTTTAAGCCAAATTAACAGAAACGGGATGCATAAAATAGCTATAACCTCAAGGTTTTGTCCTTTTTTTTTTTTCCCCCCATATTTTATTCCACACTTTAAGTAGAAATAAGATAGTGAGCAAAACATCACATAGTGGGGCCCTGTGGCCCCACTCACAGAATCACAGAATCACAGGAAGGTAGGGATTGGAAAGGGATGATTCCTGGAGGTCGTCTAGTCCAACCCTCCTGCTAAAGAAGGTTCACCTAGAGCAGGTTGCACAGGATTTCACAGGTTTTGAATATCTCCAGAGAACGAGACTCCACAACTTCTCTGGACAGCCTGTTCCAGTGCTTTGTCAGCCTCAGAGAAAAGAAGTTATTCCTTATGTTCAGACAGAACTTCCTGTGTTCCAGTTTGTGCCTGTTGTTCCTTGTCCTGTCACTGGACACCTCTGATAAGAGATTGGCCTCATTCTCTTGACACCCTGACTTTAGATTTTTAAAAGAATTGATAAAATCCTCTCTCAGTCTTCTCTT
>VZZY01025979.1:0-46312 GCA_013400335.1 Eurystomus gularis | reverse complement strand
TGACTCATTCACAGGTCAGTTCCCGCTTGGGGCCCACATCTTGGGACCCAGTACTTCAGCTTCAGAGCTGCTGTTGAGACTACAATAATGCATTCAGACAACACTCAGTGATTAGGATGCACAAACTGGTATTTGGGGACAACCCAGAAAACATAGAACTGTGTTAACATGTTATTTGAGGGATCTTTCAGTAGTCAGATAGAATCTAACTTTACAAAAGTGGAAATGTTACAGTTGTTTAGGGGTAAATTATCTTCTGATTTTTTCACAAAGGACAGCTAATTCACTGAGATTTGACCTCCTACCCCTTTTCCGACATGTACTGAATGCAAGTCTAGCCCAAGGGTAATGAATGGTGTTTGAATGAGAGATGTTTTACACCAAATTGTGACAAGGGTAATAGCATGTCACTGAGACTACAACAAATGTCAGCAAAAGGCCCAAATCATAATGACTTTGGAGTAATCATTATTTGCTAGTGGAAAAACTGCAACAGATTAATTCACCACATATCTAGTATGAATATAGTACAGCTCAATGTAACGCAAGTACAAGAATTTTGTCATTGCTCACCAGTCTTACTATGTAACATCCCAGCTGATGCAGCGAGTTACATGTCAACTAGAAGCATATTACTTGCTTTGAAGAATCATATTAAAAATTATTTTACATCAGGTTCTTAAATCCTAGTATGAATAAAACACACTTAATGACACAATTTAGTGGTAGACTTGGCTGTGCTAGGTTAATGGTTGGACTTGGTGATCTTAAAGGTCTTTTCCAACCTAAACAATTCTATGATTCTAAAAAGCTACAAAATCCTGGCATATAACACTGAATCAGACCCAGGAATCCAGATGATTTGACTAGACAAAGAATTTGATTTATATGTGTTTTTAAAAACAGAAGAAGGAGATGCAGGAAAGAAAATACTTTCTAATTAAATGTGATTGTTACTTTAATAAAATCAAACTAGATTACATTTATAATGGTTCTGCTCTCCTTTCCTCAAGTTATTGTGACTCAACAATGTAAGAGACAGGAATAAATACATTCAATGCATTTTAAGATATATTTTTAAAATTAAAAAAAAAAAAATATTGAGTTCATCAAGAAAGGTAGAAAGATAATTCATGACAGGAAACAAAATAAGCTACAAAACTGTAGGAAAAGCTAAAGAATGCATCACAAAATGGATGATTCCTAGAGCTGCAGTCCCCAAGGATTTCTCATGATGCAATACTCTCCACAGTCTTCATACATCTAATTAAAGCAATCGTATGCATATACCGTTGTGATTTTTATTTTCTACTAAAAAATTAAAAATAATTAACATTCTAATAAAACTTGTAAACACTAACCCTACCGAAGCTGCCCTACCCATTTTCAATGAAGCTGATGTATCTGTCTGAACGACAGATCCCAATGTCATTCTTCTGTCCTGGCACCCACATCTCAGTCCTAACTGGATTGGACCTTAACCAGTCATTTTCCCTTGATGCACAATATGCAATGATAAAGATAAGCCTCAGAACACAGAAAAACCATATCTATATGTGAATCCTGTAACAACCTGCTTGCCCTTAAAGGCCTTAAAACCCTGGAGTAGCTCATTTGGGAGAGTTTGTACGATCAAAGACTAACAGCCTGCATTTTTTTCAAAGGACAAAAAAACCCCCTCTTTCTGGTCAATGACATCAAAACCAGAGATATTAAGTGCTGCACTTTTGGTTTGTTCAGCAACAGAGGCTATTCAACCTAAACAAAAGCAGTAACTGTAGAGGAGAAAAGCTAGAACTACAGCAAACTAGCAAGATACAGAAAAGTATGGTGAGCTATCAAAAAAGGTCCTTTACTGAACTGGAGACAGTCTGTAATCAAGTTTTCTTGGTCTAAAAATCACTTTCACCATCAGGAAGTCAGCAAGTGTATTTAAAATGTATCTACAGTGTTGCCATTAGAGGGAGGGAGAGCATTAGACACAACACGCGCAAGACATGGCTAGCTGGCATTCAATTTTTCAGCCATATCAAACCTTTCATAAACCTGAAACTCATTTTTTTAAGAAGGAAATGCCAGGGCCTAATTAGCCCTGGGTCTTTCAGTTAGACTGCACAGTAATCTAAAATAATTGTAAGAAATACAGTCAGAATTAATCCTGAGATGCAAAACCATCAGGAAAAAAAAAAAAAAAAGTATTGTAAAGATTAAAAAAGAAAAATAGTGAGCCAACCCAAGTTTTATGTCCAACAGCCAGGTTCTAGGTTTAAACGAGCTAGCTTATTATGAGATGGACCTGTGTATAGTGAGCAAAAAGGTATGAATTGCAATGGTGCTGAGGTATCTGAATCAATATAGCGTTAGAATATTGGCCAACTCAAATTCTTGTGTAGCAAGTACCTTCCTCTTAGTGCAATCAGTGCTCACCTGGTAATGACAAAGTATCTTATTTTCTGTTCTTTTCTGCATCCTATAATGCCTGTACAATGTGGATTTTAAAGCCACCATTTTGATTTACCAGTGTTTCTGGTAAATTTTCAGAGAACCTTTTCTGGGCTTAAAGATAATGATAATTATTGCAAGTATCTAAAGTAATACAGAACCTTGTAAGTGGGAAATGAACACTAAAACAAGAAAAACAGGGTCTAGAATAACAGTATTAGAATTAAAACAAATAAGCTACCTTTTTTTGCTTGTTTTAGAGCCTTATCCCAAAATAAAAACTTAATATCAGAATATATTTTCTAGCTAAAATTAATATTCCATTTCTTATAAATCACAGCTTTCCTCATCTAACTACAAACTTCAGCCAGTGCCTCTAAAATAGAGGTGGATAACAAGGCTCAAGATGAGTTCTGAATATCCAAAATAAGAAACAGCAGAATTCTCTCAGTCATTAATATGAATAGTTTCTGTAGAATATTGATCTAAGAACCTTTGATACTGCTATGCAGCTTGCTTAGACTGCTTCTGACACAAAAAATGGAGAAACTTGATTTGTAATGAATTGCATAAATTAATCAGTTTATAGTCAGTGTAGCTGGAAAAAAAATCTGAAGAAATCAGACTCAAGTATCTGTGTGCAAATAGTAATGCAATCACAAAAAAAAATACAGACAACATTCTCTGTTCTTTTTAAAATCAACTCTCCCTCTGAAAGGCAAAGAAAACAAAAGGCTGAAGCTGCTAATACTGACAGATCTTAGTTAACAGCCAGAGCTCCACAGACCTCTCTCGGTGTTCATGAATCTGTGCTGACTTACACAAAGCCAAAATTCATCTTTCTTTAAAATGTAATTGTGGCATGGAAGTGCTTTAATTTTCTTTCAAATAGACATGTTCAGCTCTGTTAGCTCTATTGAATTCCACTCTGTATCATTCAGGTCATATCTCATTTCCCAGTTCCAAACATCCATCAATGACTGCAAAAGGTTCTGGCCTATTTTACACATTTTTAATAATGTTACAAAGACTAACATGACACAAAATTCAGTTTGTGAAAATCTAAACAGAAAATATTTTAACGCCAGTGTCAGACATGTTCACATAAATGTGTTCATTGCAAAAACATTGAATCAGATTAGGAATGATTTTTAAAGAAATGAATGGCATTATCTCACAGCCACAAAGAAAATGTAAAAAAAAGAAATGGACAAAAGGAACAAGCTGTGCTCCACTTCAGTAGGAGCCTTTTTAGAGCGATTGTGCAGGTTTCTTGGTTGCTTTGCATTTTCCTTGTTGGTTTAGGTTTTACTTTTGTAATTTTACTATTTTGTAATTCAAACGGGTAATAAGATGTGGGTGAGAGCATTTGCTCAGTCTTAAAAATAGGTTAGTATCATCTCACAGTGCATTGTAATCATACACAAATGTCAGAAGTTTCTTAGAACTAAGGCAAAGAAAACTTTAAAATAAAAAAAAATGGCAAAGGACAATTAAGAATATTGCCTGGGATCAAAATTTACACCAAGATCTAGAGTATATTAATCAAATAACCTCAGTGCAATAAAAACTTTACTCAGAGATTGATGACAGTATGCAAGCAATGTATTCTGAATTTCTCAGCTTTCTCCAGTACTGAGTGATCCTTAATAACACTCAGCAAGAACTAAACAAAACTCTGTGAGAAATAGTATAAATTTATGCTACAGTATAATTCTAAAACCATGCAGCACAACATGCAATTTTAAGGGAAATTATTAATGTGGCATAAAAGTTAATATAAATTCCATATATACATATGCATTTTAAAACTTGAAAATTTTGTATAAATAATAGTCTATTGGTTAAACTTGTAATGTTTGGATAGTAGTCAATGGCCATGAATCTTACTCCCTGATATGTCTCTTTACCTCAAATCTTTAATACACCTAAACTGACAAGGATAGGAAGCTTTTTAAAGAATTTCCATTTCCTTTGCAATGTAGTGGCATCCAAACAACTTAGAGTTTGCACAGCAATTAATGTTTTTGCATCATCTTCTAAGTGTTATTCATCTCCTGGCAATGTTCATTTTTATCCTGTAGAACACTGGAAACATCTACACATGCCTGAACATATTCTTAAGTAAATCTTGATCTTGCTTTGTACTTTTTAAGGCTAGTACACATCATATTGTATTTCATTTTAAGTATCCAAGTTGTCTTAAGAAAGGCTCATACTCTATTGCAACATCTACAATAATCTGAGAAATAGAAGTAGACGTACAGGTCAAGAAGCTGGTTCACTTTGTCTCAGTTTAGTATGAGATCTGATACCAGTATCAGATGGTATAGAACAGGAGGTACTTTATGACGAGACTTTGTATCAGACAGAGATGTGAGCTTGATATTCCTGCACTTTTTCCTCAAAGTAAAAATACTAAGAACATCAAAGGACCTTTGACTTACAAGTACTATTAGAAAAATAATAAAAAAAAAAGAAATAGCAAACTTTTAAATAAATTTTGTGTGTGTGGTTTAAGACAAATATGTTTTAAAAAGTCCTCTCATTTCCCTGTTTTCCACTGGCTCCATGGGTTGCACAAGCTCTACACAGCTCTTGCAAGTAAAAGGAAAAATACTCTTTTTCCCTGATCCCCAGAGGTCTGGGTATCTGCTCAACACCCTGCTAGTCTCTGCCTTATGCTGCAAACTGCAACTCACCCTCCCTCTTCTTCATCTGCTCCTGACACTTCTCTCCACTAGAGCTCACTTAGCAGACTTGTGGGAAGGCAGAGCCCCTCCATCCAACGAGTACTTTCTACTGTATCAAAATACCAACAGCCAGACAATGAAATTACACAGCAGAGTCACAGCTTCTTAACAAATTGTATTGCAGGGTGAAGTCTAAATAAAGAGGACATCCACCACAAGCCCTTCTACCACCTTGCTTCAGCCTACCCTTTGGTAGGGTAGATGGCAGCAGCCAAATACCAAGACCGAGGGCTAACTCTAGGTCTACCTCTGTGTGAGGAAGGAACCTTAAATACATAATGACATTACCACAAATCTACAGCGACTGAAAACAGTGTCCCTTCCTCCTGTTGAGGTTGAGCCGCTGCACAGTGAATGCTTGGATGAAGGGAAAAGCAAGCAAGAGAGACCTTGTCTGAGCAGCCTAGTGATAAGGTGTCCACACAGAAGGGGACATAGCATCCTGGCTTGTATCAGAAATAGTGTGGCCAGCAGCTCTAGGGAAGTGATTGTTCCTTTGTACTTGTCACTGGTGAGGGGGTATCTCAAATACTATGTGCAGTTTCGGACCCCTCACTACAGGAAAGACATTGAGGTGCTGGAGCATGTCCAAAGAAGGGCCACAAAGCTGGTGAATGATCTAGAGAACAAGTCTTATGAGGACTGGCTGAGGGAACTGGTGTTGTTTAGCCCAGAAAAAAGGACACTGAGGCCTTATAGCTCTCTGCCACTACTTAAAAAGAGGTTGTATCAAGGTGGGTGTCAGTCTCTTCTCCCAAGTACCAAGTGATACGACAAGAGGAAATGGCTTCAAGTTGTGTCAGGGGAGGTTTAGACTGGATATTAGGAAAAAATGCTTCACTAAAAGGGTTGTTAATCATTGGAAGAGGCTGCCCAGGGAAGCGGTTGAGTCACCATCCCTGCAGATATTTAAAAGACATGTAGATGTGGTGCTTAGTGCCATGGTTTAGTGGTGGACTTGGCACTGTTAGGTTAATGGTTGGACTCAATGATCTTAAATTTATTTTCCAACCTAAACAACTCTATGATTCTATGGTAATGAACAGCTAAAAAGTAACATAAATTCTGTACTTTAAATTACACTTAATCTCCAATATTTGCAGTGCTTATAACAGTGTCTACATTCTTACTTTACTTCCCTTGGGTCAGAAGTCTGTTTACCAGATATGAATGAGAATATTTTCAGGATAGCACTGCTATTAGTTAAGTATTTTTCCCTTTCTCATAGGAAATAAGTAACTGTATTTATTTCCACAGTATAAAACAAAGGACAATGGGGAGGCAGGAGGGAATATCTGTTATTGGGGTTTCCTTTTAAAACAAGTTTGTTTATATTTTGTACGTTATCTCATTTTTGTGGTTATCAGTGCATCTGAAATTAGATCAAGCCATTAGACAGAAATTAGGAGATAAAGGCATTTAAGAAGTTTCTATATCTGCATGTGAAAATGAGAAGGAAAATTAGAGGAATAAATAAAAATGGGATATGATTTCTTCACTGTGCTATATGCAATATTGTGAGCACATATGAAAAATATTCTGCTTGTCATCTCTAGTAACAACCTGGGTACCTGGAGGGAGAGAGAAAAAAAATATGTTCTTTATATAAAAAAGAAAGTTGAAGGAAAGAAAAGCTATAAGCAACACAAAAAATTACAGAATTTGGATGGTAAGTTTTTGGTAAATCTAAAGATAAATATTTAACATTTTGTATCACGGCTGGAAAGAAAAAGGTGGGCATTTTTTACTATTTGAGGTTCTAAGAGAATTTTCCACATAGAGAAAGAAAAATTCCTCACAGAGAGAGAATTTTATGAGGGAGGGGGGAAAATCGTACTCCTTGGACAACTGTGTACAAGCCAAACAAAAATCAGCCTTCAGAATGACTGTTTTTAGTTTTCTGTACCTGTATCAACTAGTGGTGAGTCTTTACCTGTTGCACAGTTTGTTTAAAGAAATGGGTAGACATGGTTCAGAATCACAAACCATTTCTTTATGATTCCAGCAACAACTCTATGGATGACGTTTCACTGCTCTGATATGAAAAATTTAAAAATATTGTACTTCTACCCACACCACTCATTTTGAAAACATGCCCTTTGGTTCAGATTCCAGTATATACAGATCCAATGATCCATGGTGGCAGCAGATTTAACAGTAGATACCTTTGAAGCTCTGTTTAACAAAAAGACTTCAACCACACACATTTCTGCATAAGAAGTACTTTGAGAAAGTCCTAATCCTGTTATGACCCTGTCTTGATGTGCCACAGGATTCTTGGTTTCAAGTTAGAGCTGAGTGAATTCATTTTCTGTAAAATTAGATAGTACCTGCATACTTCAAAGCATACATATGTGTGACAGCTCTTCTAACAATTATTCTGAAGTGTTAGCAAAGTTGATTACATCCATGAAATCCACATTACTCCCTCAGCCCTTCAAGTGCTCCAGTCCACTGACAGTCCTTCATTGAACTCCCCCTACTTTGTCAATATCTCCCTTGTGCTGTGAGCCCTAATCTGGACAGTATACTCCAACAGGCCTTCTCACAAGTGCTAATGAGAGATGAGTAAGCACTTTTCCTGGAGTTTTTGCCTTTACCAGTATACAGTCAGGATTCCTTTCCCAAGGACTGAACATATTTGTTTTTTTCAAGATACTGGAGAATTCCCTTGGTCATCACAACTTTTGAAAGATGATAAGAGCTTCACAATGTCAAAAGCCAGCTACCGCAACATCTTTGAATAGATCATTTGTATATATCCAGTTTACTGAATCTCCAACTCAACCCTCCTTTATCATGGGTACTTCTCTCCCCTGGACTTCACTGACAAAACTGTGTATATGATTGGTGAATTGTATCAGTGGGAATTTATGAGATGACAGGATCTCCTCATTGACTGGAGCAGTACACAGTCTGCAGTAGGAGAGTTTGCCAGTTGTTCCAGAAGAGATTCTCAGCTGGCCACAGAAAAGTGCTGGGCAGGGCTATTCTTAGGGAACTCCTTTGACCATCATCAAAGAAAGTAGTAATGTTTTATTCTACAGAAACCAGGAAATCTTCTTTTTTATATCTTGTTTAGGCCAGCAAGAAATAAATTTAACATTCCTTCTTATTGTTTTATTCCACAACAGGAAATAATTGATTTGTTTACATGAGTTAGTAGTGCTGTTGCCCTTTTATTTGACAGCCTTGCTTGTAGTGCAATACTACAGATTCCAGGACGTCAGTTTGTTTTCTTCTCATATTTGAGAGAGTTGAATGTATTTTGTCTTAGCTATAAATATGACTTCTCAAAACATACTATTAAAAGCAAAGAAAACATTTTTCCAAACAGAAAAATAGGCATTCCAGAAAACGGCAAGTAAATTCAAGCTTGGGTCTGAAGATGAGAGTCTCAAATACTAAACTAAATGAGACAAACCAATGCAGGATTTTTTCAGACTTTGGTGTTTGTTTTTTTGTGCAAATATATGTCAATATTTATTGACAAATGTAGAAGTGATCCTCTGGCCTGCTAGTTGGACCTTCACATCTTCTGTGGTAGATGGGATTTGGAGGTCTTAGTTCCAGTGACTGTGTCATATTTTCTGCAAAGGTAACTAAGTGAGCAGGAAAGAATGAAGACATCACTACTGTATTGTGTTTGAGCCAATTCCCTCCAAGACTGAAAAGAAAACTCAGGTATGTTTTCTGACCAAGTCAAAACAGTTTAGGTCTCATTATTGAGTCATGAAGGTGACAGTAGAGCCTAATTTTCTTATGAGGATTCTAAAATCTCCTTCTTCCAATCTTCCTTCCCCCAAAATTTAGAGGTGCTCGGATATTGAATTTTGCTATAGTCTAATTTTGAGTTATTATGATTATTACATAATAGATAATAATAATAATCGATACTGTATCAGTTATCTTTGAAGATTTTAGAGCTCCAGAAAAAGTTCTTTAGAAGAAAAAGTTACTCTTCAGCTGTAGTTCCCTATTGTAACCACCTACAAATTTTTGAAGTTGAAGCCAATTAAACACTTGCTTTGTTCACAAAGAATCATAGAATGGTTTGGGTTGGAAGGACCTTAAAGATCCTTTCAATTCAAACACTCTGCCATGTGCAGGGACACCTCCCACCAGATCAGGTTACTCAAAGCCCCATCCAGCCTGGTCTTGAACACATCCAGGGATAAGGCATCCACAGCTTTCCTGGGCAACCAGTTCCAGTGCCTCACCACCCTCGTAGTGAAGAACTTCTGAATTTCTAATCTAGATCTACCCTCTTACAGTTTGAACCCATTGCTCCTCATCCTATCGCTACATGTCCTTGTAAAAAGTCCCTCCCTAGCTTTCTTGTAGGTCCCCTTCAGATACTGGAAAGCCACAATAAGGTCTCCTCGGAGCTTTCTCATCTCCAGGCTGCACAGTCTCCAGGCTGCACAACCCCAATTCTCTCATCCTGTTCTCAAAGATGTAAGCAGGCAAGTGTCACTTTGGTTTGCACATGTCTCTTTTTATAGCTCTTGAAAATGTAGAAGCAAGTGCTTAAAAGGTCAGACATGTTTGTGTTTCTTAACTTTTGTATAAGAACATGTTGCAGCCTCAGATTGCCTCCAGTATTTTCTAATCAAGCTGCTGGAACGGGTGAAAATGTTGAAACTGTATCAGTGATAAACTCACAGGGTGGACACAACACAGGATAGTAGGAAGAAGAGGATGAAACCTCATGGAAAGAGAAGAAAAAGGAGAAAAAAACCCTAAAAGAGATAATTGTAGAGGTAGCACATGGGGTGTTTGACCTGTTCTGTGACAAAAGGATCTACTGAGGCAATAAAGACCACTGTTCCTTGGGAATTTTATTCATTATCAATGAATATTTCACTTGGACTCTCAAGTCCTCTTACAGCTTTTGGCAACTTTCTCTTTAATTTTCAGGACAGGTGAAAGGAAAGGAAAAGACTGGAAACAGAACTGCCACCAATATATCACATATTTTGTTGGAGCATTTGGAAATAGTGAGATACAAAGAAGAAAGAGAATGTAAACCAGAAAAATTTAATAATACATGTTTAAAGATATGAGATTACATAACAGCAAGCATTTTGCCAAAGCAACCACTAATTTAACTGATTGTTGCAATCATTCTGTCTTAAAGCATTTATAGCTGCTAGGACTGAGCTTGCCTAAAAATTTTGCATTGGAGTGCTACTGTCAACCTGAACACTCAAGTATAGTAAGGAAACATTCTTAGACACTTGTAGAACTTCACAGCCTTTCTATGCTGTAACTTTAGAAACATAAATAAATAAGCAAGGTAACTCAGAAATGATACAACACTTAGTGGCACATTCTGAAATCACTTACACAAGTCTTATATGATTAATATTTCCAAGAGACCTTTAAGCTGTTATTACAATTTTTCTGATGGCAAATATGATGCAAATAAGACAAAGGAACAGTAAGACAATGTCACAATCAAGATTAAGATATTGATGTTCCTTCTAGCTCATTACATGATGTTGCCAAAATGTTATTTTTCTCTAAATCTTTGCCTCAGATAGCAAAGGTTGCCATGTCTTAGAATATCTTTGAGAGTAAAGAGGATGTTTTGATAAATACCATTTTCACTTAATGGCAAATGGGAGTATATATCACCTGTGCAGTACATGTGACACAATGAAGCTTTGGAGTTTCACACATGAACTGTGCCCACATGACTCAAATATTCACAGCAAGTCTACCATGACAGGACACACACTTTACCATCTGGACAAGCTTTACTCATACGGTGTACAGCACAAATACACTGGGGTTGTGTTTGTTTGTTTGTTTTCTTGGTTTTTTGTTTTGTTTTGTTTTTTCAGAAAATCCTAGATAGATCTTGTGAGACCCCACCTCGAATACTGCGTCCAGTTCTGGTGTCCCCACCAGAAGAGAGACATAGATCTGTTGAAGCGTTTTCAGAAGAGGGCCACAAAGATGATCCAAGGGCTGGAGCACCTTTGCTACGAGGACAGGCTGCGGGAGCTGCGGTTGTTCAGTCTTGAAAAGAGAAGACTTCGGGGGGACCTAATAGCTGCCTTCCAATACCTGAAGGGAACCTACAGGAAGGCTGGGGAGGGACTTTCTACAAGAGCACCCACTGATAAGACAAGGGGTAATGGGTTTAAGTTGAAGGAGAATAGATTTAGATTAGATCTTAGGAAGAAATTCTTCAGTACGAGGGTGGCAAGACTTTGGAATAAATTGCCCAGAGATGTTGTGGCTGCCCCCTCCCTGGAGGTGTTCAAGGCCAGGTTGGACAGAGCCTTGAGTAGCCTGATCTAGTTGAGAGGCGTCCCTGCCCATGACAGGGAGGTTGGATTAAATGATCTCTAAGGTCCCTTCCAACCTAGGCCATTCTATGATTCTATGATTCTATGAAATAGCAGACCTGTATGAAAATGAAAACCCTGGGAAGCCAGGTACATCTACTGAGAAATAAGGAATTCTCCAATAGTTTTTAAGTACTGCCTTTGTTAAGGAATAAGCTCACTGAGAGTAGCTATCCTAGCAACAAAATCTGGGTTAAGGAATGGAGTTAAGCCTGATAATAAAATGATTTAGAAGTGTATAATTTATTTTCAAAACAAGGTTTAATCAGTTTAGCACTTGTTATACACCTACCACAGCAGCCATGTGTCAGTTTATCCCTTCCATTCTACAATTTGAAAAGAAATGGTTCACTAATCATGGAGAAAGCCCTAAATATTTGTGTTATACTAATCCCTTGTTTTAAGGGCTCTGTTGTTCTGTTTTCTGCTAAATACGAATATTGGAGTAAGCTTGTAAGTCTCAGAACTGGTGAAGATCAATGATCTAACTCACCAGCTCCCTACCACTGTGTACTACTCTGATGATGCAAAGATTTAGTAGCCCACACTGTTAAATAATATTTAAAGTAGATTTCTGTTTCAATGCTGGTGTAAAGCAGATCATATATATATTGTTGAATCTTTTTCACAATGTCATAAATCAATGACTGTCTTACGCATACACTATCGATTTTGCCTCTATAAAACCTGATACTTGATGATCATTCCTTCTGGTTCACTACAATACGACTCATAAGAGGTCCTAGACAAAAAAAAAAAACAAAAACAAACAAACAAACAAAAAACCACCAACAATTTTTTACTTCCTGACTATTTAGGGTAGAGACTCATGGTAATCTCAGTTGCCCAGCACATTAATGAAAAAACATGGGCTGTTCTATGTTATGGAACAGGCTATTTAAAATAATAGAGATAGAATACAGTATTGAATAATGTTATAAATACTCCGCCCAGCTTTAAATATATATTCAGTTATAACTACATTCAATTATATAATGGACAGTAAAAAGCAGGTGTATGTTAAAAACCGGCACCCAGCATAATCTCAATCATCACACATATTTGGATCTCTTAGCCATGAATCCCCCTTCCATACATTTCTAAAATTATTAAAATAAGCAATCAGCTATCCAAAAGTCTCATGCTGGGAAAACAGCTATTCTAAAACATTTGCACTTTATTTGCCAATATTGCAAAGGCATATTATATAGAGTAAAAAATGCATTTAAAGATGCAGTTAAGATAATTGCCAGCAGTAAAAGATCTGCGACCAGAACCTGAATTCAATAGCTCTACTTTTGAACTTTCCATTTTCCTTGCAGAAATGGTCCTTCTGCAAATATCTTAGTGGCCTGAATAAGAATTTGTACCAGGAATAGGGCCATACACATTTTGGTTAAACAATTATAGAAAAAGAAGATAGGTAGGTGTTGTGTAAATTCATCTTTCAATCATTTCAGTCTTGTAAACCTGCCTAAGACTGTCACACCTGCGGCAGAAGGCAGAATAACCTTGTAAAGCAGCAGAAACTGAGTACTATGTGGACAAATTCACCCTGAGACTTAGTTCTATGACCCAGTTACGTGGGATGCAATTCACGTAATCTCACCAGAATCTTTTACATTTAATAAAAATTGCACATCTACAGGCCAGTTAATTTAATCTATTTCGTCTCCATTTGCTATAAAGAGTATAGATAATGATTTGCTCATAGATTTGTAACACTTAAAAATCTAACTCAAGCAAATGGATCTTAACAAGCATTTTTTAAACACAGTCATAAAAAGCTTAGAAAATTACTTCAAACTTAACCAGATAAAGAGATTCATGGTATTCACCAAGCTAGTATTCAACTGGATTTGAACATCCAACTGTGACACTTATTTATATGTATCATAGTTTACATCTATTTTTATATATCTTCCTTTATGTTATAAGAAAGAATATTTATAGCATATAATGCATATATAAAGCAAATATACACGCACATATATGCACAATATGAATGTGTATACAAAAATAAAACAACTGTCTGGGAAGGGCAAGCAAAGGGAATAAAATTTCTTCTTGTTAAATATTGCCATCTAAATCTTCTGTGAACATTTACAGCTGTTAAACAGACAAGAAACAACAGAGACACAAAATACAGAAATCCAAAATCTCTTCTGATATATGTGTCATGCTAGTAAGGCATTCATCCAGTACACTGTTATGTAGGCATTTAGAAATAAAGCCGAGTTACTTGTGCCAAATACAAAGATGTTGAAACCCCAGAAAGTAAGGCTGAATTTTGGATGGTCGAGTTAAAGCTATTAAGTGAACATTGGACAAAGAAGAGCTAATTATCCAAAGAAGCTTTGCAGAACTAAACACAAGAAAACAATTTTAAATTAGCATAGAAAATTTCTTTGTTCCATGACTAACTTCTCTTTATTATTACTTAATTTAAATTTTGTGCAATACATGACACTTACATAATAGCTCAAGGGATTTGTATTTAAAGTTTCGTTGCTTTGAACTCCTTTTAGTAATAAAGGATTTTAGCATGGTTTTTAAAGCACAACAGATAATGAAATTCTGAATACCTCTACTAAGTTAGAGATGCAAATTCAAGCAATGAACTCAGTCCTGCAAATAAACTGTGCTGAAGGTGTAAGGGACTTTGACATGCAAATGAGCTTAGATACTGCTCCTAGATTCAAGAAGAAACTTGGAATAAATCAGTATGCCTTATTTTTAATATGTCTGTGTTATCAAATAAACCAGAGATACCTGAGTCATTAAAGTAAATAGGAGCCAGAAGGCAGTTTCTCACATGGATATTCCTCCAAAAAAGTTTTTCATCTTTATTTCACATGTGATGCTATAGCAAAGCATATTGTATGAAGCTAGTCTAGGAAAGGTGAACATAACAGAAACAAGAAAGGCAAAACATTGATATGAAAACTAAGACTATTAATTCAAAATATGACTGCAATAAAAATCCAAAGGCAAATCATTCTTTCTAATTCAACCGGTTATAACTACTATATGACATTTCCAGGAGTCTCCGTGAGAAGAATGGGAATAAGAAGGTGGATTTATGTTTTCTTTTAGATTAAGTTTGGGTCCTCAAGTGCATCTGAGAAGTGTTGAAAACATTCTTGGTCTTGGTGCTCTGGTAGATTGTCTTAATGGCCTCTGCTTCTAAACTGCTTTTTATTTGGCCAAACTGAGCAACTGGCAAAGTGAATTCATGTTGTAATGGACTGTTTTCATTGCACAACAATGATAGGCTTCATTTCACTTGACTGTAACTACTTTAAAAAATCAGTGCTAAGGTAAACTAGATATCAAGGCCTCTTTGGAGACAATGGAGTGGAGCAAGCACTTCTGGAAGTTGATAGAACCCAATTTAAGATATTCTTATCTCTCCTCATTGCTTATAAATAGAACATAAACAACTAACTTAGACACCTTCCTTATACATGGCTAATGTTGGATGAGATTAATCACCCACTTAAGGAGAAGTACCTTTTAGAGAACATCTGGCAGGACAGTTTTCTTCTCAGTTCTAATTATGTGGGTGATTTCTCCTTTTAACAGTGAGATAGCATGCCTGTGGCCAAGTGAGTCAGATGACACTATGAAAGTGCTGAATGCTTCTAGTCATCTTTGGGTGCAGTTTAGTAGGATTTAAAAAGACAGAGAGACATCAGAAAATGAGAATCAATAGATATAAAAAGTGAATGTCCTTAAGACCTGTAGCAATTCAAGGACAACAATACGAGAACCTCTGTTCTGGGCAGTTTCAGAGAAACACTTAGTTTTCGCATTGCTAAAAGCAACGCCTCTCCTCTGACAGTTATACCAGTTTATTCCATCACTTCTTAAACTCTGCTGCAAAGACCTCAATTTTGCCAATTTACATTTATGCAAGGCAAACTGCACAAAACATATATTATAAAAACCTGTAGAATACACTAACACTAGTCCTCAGAATAATCAGAAGAGCACTGATGCAGAAGAAAAGCATGCTGCATTAGCAATAATTCATGCTTGTGTAATGTATATGAAATGCTACATTTGAGATGATTGCACTCTGCTGGCCTGTATAATATTTATGCAACAACCCAGCCAAAAGGGAATATAAGGACTTCTGATACAGTAACTGTCATGTCAGACTTATCTTACCAAGGCTGCAATTTAGAACATTATACTCATCTTTTGACTATGGATAAATCTTCATTACGGAGATACAAATGCCGTTTCACAGAATTATAATTTCTGACTCTTTTACTGTGAGTCTTACTTTAGAGCTGAAAAGTCCTACAAAATAGTGATAAAATATATCTTAAAAGAATAGAAAGTAAAAAAACAACAACAACAAAATCAAACAAAAACAGTGGGGAATGTCATGTGAGGAGAGAGCACTATTCAAATGGTTAAAAAAGGTACTGGATTTATGTATCCATATCCCTGCACGCCCAAACAGAAAGACCACTGCTGTCAGCCCTACGTGTGCAACCATAGAACAATTTCTCTCCTTAAACTGTAATGAGCTAATTTCCAGGTAACCAGAAAAGACAAGGTGAGTGCCTCATGTCTCTAAATCATTGCCTGAGTAAAGTGAACAGCCAGATGCAACACCAGGCATGTACTATTTTTTCTGCTCTTTTGAGCTCAGACTAATTATCTGGGCAGAGGGATAATTTTCTGAAAAGCAAGCTTGTTCTCTGCTCTACAAGGATATGGTTCGCATAAATATCATCTTACTGCTCTCCATGCACCCGCCCTGTTTCAGGAGTCTGAGAATTCTGCAGGGAGTTCTGCTGACAACCTGGGGACACATAAACAAGGAGTTAGTGAAGCTGAGATTTTTTTTAGCTTATGACCTGCAAGACATACAAGGAACCATCTTCTTCCGAAGATGAATAGAAGAAAAAGAAAACACTTCAAAGTATATTTTTGCCTATTAGAAATGCAGGTGAATAAGTAAAACATAATTACTCTTAAAAAATCTACATTTTTCAGTAGATAAGATAGCGAGTATGAGAAAATTTTGCAGCTTTTACTGAATACATGTGATTCCCTCATGTAAATTTGGTAATGCCCATATCCTTTTTAAAATCATCATGCTATTATTGACATTTGTCTCTCTCTTTTTTTTTACTTAATCAGCACTTACACCTTGGGCACAGTATTGATCAATGAGAGATTGCAGTATACTTTTAAGGCTGCAGTAAGTATCTTTCTGAGCTAAGATCATATGGTTCTTTAGTGATAAACATCAGCCTAAAATAGTATTTTTAAAATGTGGGTAAACTCTGAAAGTATGACTTCTGGCTTGAGATAACAGAGATCCCTTTTTAGTTCAAGCAGTATGAATGAACCCGGCGGGCACAGAGATTTGAATTCTTTGTTTTGCCACCTACCTCTCTGGAAATGAATTTGTTACATAGGATGGATATCTGCTTACTTTGGAGATATTAGCTGAGCACGTTTCTGTTAAAAATACTGTAATAGGGGAAGGTGTTATTGGAACAGACATTGGAAAGAGCCAACTGAATACTGAATGGTACTTGAGATAGGTTAGTGTTAAGAAACTTTCCCTTATCCCCACTTTTACAATATTTTCCTTCTACTACTATTTTTGAAAACTGTATGCAAATATCCTGTCGCTGACGCTTGTCCTCAGTGATCATTGCATGAGTCCAAAAAACCCGTAAAATTTAACAGTACCCTTTCCAAGCTACTGCAGTAAAGTGGCTTTCAAATGAATCCAGCAGTGTAGTAGAGGTTCATGTTCAAAGCAAGTACCAAGTCTAAAAGCGATTTCACAGATGAAAGACAAGTTATCAACAGCATAACAGCTGTACTGAATATTTTCTTTGGGAATTATCTACCGTATTCTACAGAATAATGATAAAAGCAAAATCTATGAGGCACTCTGCCTCTGCAGCTAAATTCACATTTGGCTACCACAAGCCATTAAATTATGCCGTGTACCTGTGCCAAGAAATTGAATGACAATGACCCTTGACTTTGCTTTGTTGTGTTGAACTGAATGACAAAGTGACTAACTCATGCTACAAATGATACAGGAGATAAATGTTACTCTCCAGAAAGTCTGTAAGAGTGTTACTTCGGTAGATCTTCAAAATACATGACGTGCCTACTGAGTTTCTGTGCACCCCAAGGAAACATTTTCATTATCTTTTCAGTTCTTTCAAGCCGTAGAGGAAACATGTGCCTCAGCTTTCATGGTTCAAGACATAAATTTCTAGTAGCAGTGGGCGACAAGCAGTACAATACCTGACTCCAGCAGTCAGTGCCATAAGCCAGATCTCTCTTGACTGGATTTCTCTTCCTTCTTTCTACTCAAACTAAAATGCAGATAAAGAGTGACATGAGGAATGGCATTAGTTTCTGTGCTAACTTCACTTTATCTAAGTCAAAACTGCATGCAAAGTCTGTGGAAGATGCTGATCTTTGTTTATACAGAGCAGCAGTTATTATCCTTAAAGCATGTTTAGGCCAGTGCTACACAGGGACCCTTGTAGAAAGATGAGTTTTATATAGGAGAAACGGCTTCAGACTGAAGAACTCCTCCTTGTTGTTTATTCTTTAATGCTACTTTTGCCATAGTAGGAAGAAAATAAATATTCTGCCCTTATTCGCAAAAGACCAAACTGTACTTTGACTTGCAAACATCATAATAAGCGTTTTGAGGGGTCAGTATTGGTATTTATTATTTTAAAGGTATAAATACGTTTGTAGGGTAGGAAAAACTAAATAAGCAAGATAAAATAGTAAGCAAATGACTAATACAGAAACTTTCATTGAATTTGGAAAAACAAACAACAGTCGCTGACCAATCTGGATTGTACATGTGACTGAGGACCTCTGAATAAACACTAAGGAACTCATTCTAAATATCTGAAATTTCCTATTACAGATTAATAATGTTCTCAGATTTCTGCTTTGGAGACAAGCGGAGAAGAATATCTGGGTGCATTAAAATGTATTTTTAAAATGTATTTCTGTGCCATACAGACTCTTTTCCAGAGAAAAGATAACTCCACATTCTGTCATCATTATACATATTAGAAATTTAAAAGTGAAAACAGTCTGCTTTCTAAGTGTGAAAACAAAACGAGTGAGAAGACTCATCTCTGCGTCACCATTCTTCCCGCTTGTACCAAAAGGTAAAAGGTCGGTAAAGGTTAGTAGATCAGCAGATACAATGAAACTGCTCACCCCTTCATTCTGCTTGGAAACTCTACCCTCCACAAATAAAAGGTTACAAAATTCATCACTGGACTTGCAAAAACAGAGTTTGCTAGAAGCTCAGTAGAAGAGATAGGAATTAGAGGACTGATTTTGCAAGCTGGGATTTACATAGGCAATCGGTGCCCCAGAAGAGCACCGTTCAAAGAAGACTTTTGCCTAAAGCTAGGCTTATGGATAATATCCTGCCATAACAGACAGATGGAAATGCTGCATGTCATAGGTAACTTGAAGGTGTTTCCCATCATAGGTAGAATTCTTTAGCCTTTGCTTTCTTTGTGATGTCTGTCTGCATTAAATGCACCTCTGATCTCTTCTACCATCTCCTTTCCTCTACTGTTTCTCATTTATTTTTGCATTGACCTCCTTTTCTCTGTCTTCCTTTTGTACTCCTTCTATGTTTTTACCAACAGATTCCATCAAAGTGGTTCACTTATCCCCCTTCTAAGGCATTTACTGCACTTGAACTTATCACTGACTTGATATTAACTCATGTCACAAAGAGTCAACATCAAGCATTAAGAGAAAAACACCATGCAGAGAAAACTAATTTTGTATTAAGAACTGGTAAAGTTTGTAATGGAAAAAAAAAGAAAACTAAAATTAAAAAATCTTAAACAGGCTCAAGTAATCAAGTAGGGAGCAAAAGGGAGCTGAAAGGTCCCTGAAAGGCCAAAGATTTGTGAATAAATAAGTACCTAGCCTCTAACTGTAGATGGTTTACATGAAGTGTAAAATCATTTTCTAAACTTTTTACAAAGTTCACAAACTTCATAAAACATGGCTGTTTAATTAGTAATAGCTTCACACTGTGAAGTGTCAAATAATGTATCTAAGAACTAGTATTTCCAGCTTACACAGCAATATAAACTACTCTGCTTTGTCTTTGAAAGGCAAAGCTCTAATAGAGATTTAGGGGCACTCTGCCCAGGAGGAACTTCTACAGTCAGACAGCCATAATACCAAAATGCACTGTACTAATTTGAAAGGGTAAACTTGTTTTGCAAATGCTGGACTAAATTTTTGTAGTTACCATGAGAAAGCCATAGCCTGTAAAATTTCTGGCACTGGTTCCTTGCTTTTCTGAGAGTTCTAAAATTAGGAAGATCTTGATCATTATTGCTGGAATAAAAAAAGAAGATTGTTCCTCATAGTCTTTCTTTTGTCCAGTAATAAACACAACCCAGTTTATTCTGTTAAAGAATTTTAAACAAACTGTTTATGTTGTACCCATTAAGTCTGTTTGAAACACAGCTGTCTCTTTAAGCCCCAGAAAATGAAGAAAAATGATCATTCCCTGACTTTTTTAATATTCATCAATTTGGATATGTGAGATTTGGGTCCAAAGACCCATGTGATTTTCACTTAAGCCTACCTTTGCTTCAGACCTCCAATACTTTCTTCTTTAAACACAAAGTAATTTAAAATTGATTTTCAGGTTTTATTTTTGTCATTTGTTCCCAAGGGGGAAACATTTCTGAGCACCACCACAACAAATCTGTAATAAACACCAGAACAACAACAACAAAAATTTAAATTCTTTCACAAAATTCACAACACTTCTTTTAAAAGCTATGCATTAGTCTAATTCTGTACAGAAAAAACAATGTATACCTTTAAACTCTTATGTGACTTGTTGTTGCTCTACTCATGTCAATAACTAAACCAAATTCTGATTTCATATCAAAGAAAGGCTTAATGCACAATCCCCTGACTATCTGCTCCTGATCCTATGGTTAATTGTGTGCTTGTGGAACTGCTGTTTCTGACATAATGCTACAGCACTGTTTGAGATTTAAGCTCCCAAAGTCAAATTTGGAGCTTCTATTTCACAATGAGGTATTTTTATTGACAATTCATTATATTTTTTCGTTATTTAGTCCCTTAAAATAATCTCCTTTATAATTTTTTTTTCTTCTGTATTCCCTGTTAATTCTGTTCTTATCATTTTAACATGATTTTGTTCTCTATCAAAGAATTGCCACTGCAGCTTGCTTCATGATCAAATGGACTGGATTATCTAATTCTTCTTTACCATCTTTCTTTTCACTTGAAGCATAAATCACATCTTCACTCATAAATACATTCAGATCTACAGCCAAAAGGTTATAGAATTAGTCTAAGAGATACAAACTTCCTCTATGCTTTTCTCAGCAAGGATTATTTTTTCCCCCTGAAAGATTTTTGACTGCTATCAGCAACTTAGTCAGAAATCAAGACATGAAAATAACCTCCTATCTTATTTATTCAGGAAGAACGCTGAGCAGTAACTCTCTGAGCAGACCATATATGGCAATAAGAGTTTTTAGATGGGCTATTTCAGCAAAGAAGAAATTCTTAATGAGACACATCACTACATGCAATTTTGCACATTGCACACTGGAGTCTCAAATATATGTTGGGTTTTTTTTTCTCCACATAACCCAAACTAGACAATATAATTGGCCTAAAATTACAAGCTCATATCTAGAGATAAGGCGGCTTGCTTCTGCTCTCAGTTCTGCCTCTGATTATATCTTGCTTTCTCCATGTACAAGAAGACAACAGTAGCATTTACACTTCTTTATAGTTCCATTTGAGATCTAAGAAAGAAAAGAGGCATGTAAATGTCAAGTGTTGTATTTAACTGCATTATATGTCTTCTTCATAACACAGCTGTGTTGTCAAAATAGTATTCTGGAGGCAATCACAGACAAAGGAAAAAAGTACAAGTGAGGAAGGAGATTCTCTTTATTCCATGAGTCTTTGTGATACTGTTACAGCAGAGGTGGGGACACAGAACAGAAATAGGGACTGTTGTTCTTCTGCTAGTGTGAGGGCTGAAACTGTAAATGCTTTCCCAGCGTATACTATGTTATCAAAAGTGAAGGTACATGAAACAAATCTGAGCAAATTGTAACCTTCCCCTGTACCGAGGTCAGGCTGACAGGCCTGTAGCTCCCCAGATCCTCCTTCCTGCCCTTCTTGTAGATAGATGTCACATCGGCAAGTTTTCAGTCATCTGGGACCTCCCCCGTTTTCCAGGATCACTGATAAATGATGGAGAGCGGCTTGGCAAGGAAATATCTTGAAACAGCAAGGAGGAGTTTTTCTTTTAAATGTAACTCCTCAGTGCATACACATACTGTAGAAGATCTGGTATGCCTGAGAGTTTGGGGTTGTTTGTTTTCATTTTGGCCAGCTGGTCAAACCAAACCTCTTACCTTCACCTAAAAACTTTTTCTTTCTTCTGTCATCAGACTATTACAGCTGTAACAGCCACAACTGTTTCTGTGCCATTATCAGAATGCAAAGAGGCACTTAAAGTTATTGAACTTTGCCTTCTCTTAATGGCTATTCATTTGACATCCAACCTGTGAGTCAATTCAAGATAGGACTTTATTTAGTTTGCTAGATTAGGGCTGCTCTGTTTGAACAACAGACCTTAAACTATTATGCAGCAAATCTGAAGTAATTTTGTTACCTTCTCCTTAGAATTCACCTCAGAAAAGCAAATGAAATAGTGCCATAAAGAGTTCTGCAGATGGTCAGAGAATTGGCTAAGCAACTGACAGGAGAGGAGAAACTGAGTCAGGGCTTCATCTTACCCCTGGAGAGTCCTTGTAGACTGCAAAATCATAGCACCTAACTCTTGCTGTAGAAAATACTGCAGTATGTGAGGCTTGACACTGCACAGGATCATTTCCAGCATGTCAGTACTAATGACATTTTGAGTCAAGAGTGAAACACAGCTGACACAGACCAAACCTTCTTGTTTACTAGGGAATATTTTCTATTACTAACTCTCATTTAGAATTCTTCAGTGCTGGCTTCCCTACCTCATAGCTGTGAGCTGAAAAAACTACAAATGAGGCCTCTAATTAAAAAAAGAAAAGGTTAAAAAATCACAAACTGGAATTCCTCATATATTTTTAAAAATAAACACAAGAAGGAGAAAATCATAGAATCATAGAATGTTATGGGCTAGAAGGGACCTCTAGAGATCATCAAGTCCAACCCCCCTGCCAGAGCAGGATCACAAAATCTAGGGCAGGTTACACAGGAATGCATCCAGATGGGTCTTGAAAGTCTCCAGAGAAGGAGACTCCACAACCTCCCTGGGGAGCCCCTTCCAGTGCTCTGTAAGCCTCACAGTAAAGAAGTTCCTCCTAATGTTGAGGTGGAACTTCCTGTGCTCTAGCTTGTATTCATTGCCCTTTGTTCTATCACAGGGCACAAGTGAAAAGAGGTTGCCCCTTTCTTCTTGACACCCAGCCCTCATCTATTGATACACATTAATTAGACCCCCTCTCAGTCTTCTCTTCTCCAGACTAAAAAGCCCCAGGTCTCTCAACCTTTCCTCATAAGCCAGGTGTTCCAGTCCCTTAACCATCCTCGTAGCCCTCTGCTGGACTCTCTCAAGTAGATCTCTGTTCCTCTTGAACCGGGGAACCCAGAACTGAACACAGTACTCCAGGTGAGGTCTCACTAGGGCAGAGCAGAGGGGAAGAAGGACCTCCCTCGATCTGCTGGACACACTCTTCATAATGCACCCCATGATATAATTGGCTTTCTTGGCCACAAGGGCACATTGCTGTCCCATGGATAACTTGCTGTCCACCAGGACTCCAAGGTCCTTCTCCACGGAAGTGCTCTCTAGCAGATCACCTCCCAGTCTGTGCTGGTGCATTTTGTTTCTCCTTCCCAGGTGCAGGACTCTGCACTTATTCTTGCAGAATCTCATTAGGTTCCTCTTTACCCGGCTCTCCAGTCTGTCCAAATCCTGCTGAATGGCCGCACAGCCTTCAGGTGTATCAGCCAAACCTCCCAGTTTTGTATTATCAGCACTGGAAAGTATCAGTGAAGAACACCACTTTTGCTGCACTCCAGCTGAAATTCAGCTTTGCTTTATTATCTGTTCATTTCATTTGTTTACTACCTTTGCTGGTGGGTAGTAATTTGTTATCTGCAGAATTAAATAATTCTTCTATCTTCTTTTAGGGAACAGTAATAATATAGATTCCCTGGCTTAGTTATGTACAGTGCTTAAGCAATTTCTTCAAGGAGCTAAGCACTGTTACTTATCATTTGTTATATACTCAGCTTTTCTCTTCTTGGAGTTCCAAGTTTCTGTGTTCCCTTTATCACTCTGGTTATCTTGTGTTGAATCCATCCATTTCCATACGCAAACAGATCTGAATCACTTGGCAAGGCTGTTTGGATTTTAGGACAAGGAACGCAGATCACTTATGTAGAAATGTTTGTATGGAAAGCAATACAATGAAAAATGGTTATATGGAAAGCAGTACAATGAAAATGCAATGATAAAAAAAGTATGGTAGAAGTTATCTGCCCTAATCCAAATTAGATGTCTAAATATGGACTAGAATAAGGTAAATCCTGTCTCCTCTAAAATAAAGAGACATGCACCTCTAGAATGGAATTAATCTCCTCCAGAGATTTTTACCTAAAGTACCAAGCTTAGAATGACTCACCTTTTGAAGGCATCTATTTTTTGGCTATAAAAGGAACCTCCTATTTCTAGCCCAGGCACAGATGTTTTACTCTAGATAACTAAAGGTAGGAGAATCCCTTCCTACATGTAAGGAACACCCATGTCGTTGCTGCAGAACTGTCAGATATGCAATCCTGCAAGGTGATAGTAAATTCATATAGCTTAATGATATTAGTCCTCATAATACTCCCAGTTAAAGAGTTTCATAAAGGATGTTGAAAAAACAGAAAGCTTTGAAATAATGACATGGGGGCTGGCACGCAATGACAGGTCTTTGTGAACTTGCGGCTCATCTACCACGTGTATTATTGGCTTTTTGCATGTTATGAATTCATGGAACCCACAAAATTACTCAGGCTAACCGTTCTATGAAAGCAGGGAAGTAAAATCAACCACAGGATCTCTGACTATCTGACAATAGATATAATGTTCTACCAGTGCTAATAGCACTGTTCAAGGCGACTACTCCTGATGCTGACATGCAACAATATGTAAATTTCTACATCATGTAATGCAGCCACAACCATGAAGCAGATCCTCTCACCTCTCTTATCACCTTGAACCTCATTTCAGATGGTGATAGTTTCCCTTTGGAATCAGAATCCTGTATTTTATATTTATCTTAAGCAGACCAATTCCTGTGAGGATATAACTTGGCATAGCATCATGCAGTCTGGAGATCTACCCCAGCATCAGCTGAGAAGCTCCCTCTATTACTTCTCTGTGACTCACAATTACTCTTACATTTCCCACAGAGAGCTGACATTGCCATGCTGAGTTAATGAAATTTAACTCAGATATCTATTTTTCATAGGCCTAATGTTAGGATCCATGCTACCAACCTAAAATGTCCATGCAACAGGTCCACTGACATGACTGGAATCCTTGGTGAGAGCAAGAATTTACTGCAATGTGGTCAGATCCCCGTGAATGGCCTGTGAAAGCAGTCATTTGTCTTACTCATACAAATCTCTCTGCCACTTTACACAACCATCATTTTCTGAATCAGGCCATATGTCTTCTAATCACAAAAATCTGTAACTTGCTTCCACAAAACTCAGTGAGCAATATCTATCCACCTTGTTCAAATAACTTTTTCACTGCATGTTTGGATTGTCTGACTCATAGTTCATAAACAAGTTTTGGCAATTTCCAGTGCATGCCAGCGAGGCAAACAAGGTTGTAAAAGCGATCCAGCTATGGATCACCTTGGGTTCCTATCTATGCAGAGACAGCCTGTAGGGAGCTATGTAGATAGCTCAGCCCCAATTTGTCCATAAGCCATAGACCAAACAGGGCAGTGCTGCACCATGCAAAGAACTGAAACCTGAGCTGAGCCTTGAAATCCCTCTACAAATAATATGCCTTGAGTCTCAGTCGAAACCACTAGTCACTTGCCTGAGAAAGTAAGATAAAGAGAAGCTGGAGGGTTTCAGGGTTTCAGATGACAACTTTGTGTATGCAGACAGTATGATCTGCTCAAGCATAGTTTTGCCTGCTGTCATGTAAACCAGAGGATAAAAACACTAAGGTCCAGGTTAGGAGCTAAGAGTCACCTCTCCAACACTAAAGCATGCCTGTATGAATATCCTTCCCCTTTGGTCAAGACACTGGTCAAGGTCACTTTTCTGGGATTGAGAGCCCTTACCTGGAGGGTTAAGTGAATGTTTAGCGTGCTCAAAGTTTGTAACTGCAGGTGGTTTACTAACACACGTATAATATTGACCATGCTTTCTAGATTGTTATAGCATGTTCCTGTTTTTCAGTTACAATAGTGCATTCTTCCATTGTATTTGTTAAAACTTGCAATAGTAACGTATTAAACCTGTGAGTGAGCCTCAGATGGATCATTTGCTTGAGCCTTGCAGTCTAGTCTCTTCCCCACACTGCAAAGATAGTCAGGCATTAAAAGAGTTTGATCAATTAGGCTGTGTGCTCTCTGTCCTTGGAGATTTTCAAGACTTGACTGATAAAGCCCTGAGCACCTGGTCTGACCTTGTAAATGACCACGTTTTCAGCAAGAGGATGGCTGATATTCTGAGATGCCTTCTAGCCTGAATTATCTTATGATCCCACAAGCACAAAGACACAGCTCAAAACCATAGCTCCCTAACATTTCCTCTTCTAAGGTGAAACATCCTTGTGGCTGACTGTGGGTGCTGCAAGAAAGAAATCCTCTGCACCCTCTTTTCTGGGGCCTGCTTTAGGGCATATGTTTTGCCACTATGAAAGGATTGTTCTTGGACCAAGAATATTCATGTCTTTGTGATATGAGGTCATATTGTCAACAGCAACTCAACAATATAGAGAATTCTAATAGAAATACTAAGATTATCATGTGTGATGAAATTTAACATCTGGTGTGGAAAAAAATTGAAGAAAAAAACACCAAGAGAGTGTTTATGACAATGGCATACACTGATGTCCTTTAGATTTACAAGTCATCCAGAGACCAGACACCTAAAGCGAGAAGTAAAGTATGGTCAGCAAATAATGAACAACTCATACAGCTGGTACAGAATAGAGAAACAAAACGCTGTCACCTCCTGGAAGGTATAAAAATGCATACCCAAAAATATTTGGCTGTCAAACTGAGAACCATGAGATGTGAGGAAGACTGGCATCCTTTGTCCTGCAGGCCACTGAAGGGAATCCTGGACAGACAGCCTGCAAACAAGCACCCTGGTGCATCTGAGTATATGGGTAGGAGAGTGTGAGCATGAATGAATTAAATCAATTTTGCTTAAAAATAAAACCACCCTCTCCTGTAAAGTCTGGCATTGAGATTTGCTATATTGCTGTTTTTCCTACCACAAGACAGACAGAGACTCCCCAGGGACACAACAGGCATGTGCAGGCAGGGACTGGAGTGCAGTGAATTTCAGACCACCACCCTCGGAACTGCTAGGTGAAGTTAAAACAGCCAGTAAGACTCCCAAGGCATTAAACTAGCCATGTTCATACAGTTTTATTCTCAGGACACAGAGGGTGGTCCACACCATACTTTAATACACTGTGATTACGTATAGGAAAAAAAATAAAATAGAACGTTTGGTTATTCTTTATAATCATTGCTCTTAGATACTTCTCAGAATTCTGCTGTGTTTGGTCATTTAAATTACGTTTTGTTTTCATATTTTTAGTATGACTCTCCTTCTAGATCTGGGGGCTTACATTTCTCAGTATTGAACTGCATTTGTCAGTTCAGTCAATTAGTCCATCCAAGTAATTTTGTACTATACTTCCTTTTTCTGTAAATGACTGCTATTCCTCTCTGGTTTTTAGTACCACAAAACTTTATCTCTCTACCGCACATCTCCTCTGGGTCATTGCTTTACAAATTGAACAGAGTTGCTTTAGTACTCATCCATAGTCATTCACTTCCTCCAACCATTTATTTAAAACATTTTCTCTCTCTTGGAATTCCAAACCAGTAGGTCATCACTGTAATGTATTCACCAACAAAAAGCATTCTTGCACCCACAATTTGAAAGCAGGAAATAAGGCTTTATTTGCTGTCGCTAATGGGAATGGCTTGGTTAACAGCCTGTGTAGTACTTTGAAAATGCAGTTGTAAGTTAATGCGTGTACATCTTCATCAGCTTTTTGTTACCTCTCAAAAAAAACAAAACAAAACAACCAACCAACAAATACCGGCTATAAACATTTTTTTTTTTTTCAAAAACATACTGTCTATACTTAATTAAATTACTGCTTGCTAGTGCCTGTGCTGGTTTTGTCTGGGATAGAATTAATTTTCTTCACAGTAGCTAGTATGGGACTACGTTTTGGATTTGTGCTGAAAACAGTGTTGATAACATGGGGATGCTTTCATTACTGCTGAGCAATGCTTATGCAGAGTCAAGGCATTTTCTGCTTCTCACACCACCCACAAGCGGGTAGGCTGGGGGTGCACATGAAGCTCAAAGAGGATACAGCCAGGACAACTGCCTCCAACTGACCAAAGGGATATTCCATACCATATGACATCATGCTCAGCATATAAAGCTGGAAGAAGAAAGGGGAAGAGGTGACATTTGGAGTGATGACATTTGTCTTTCCAAGTAACCACTAAGCATGATGGAGCCCTGCTTTCCTGGAGATAGCTGAACATCTGCCTGCTGATGAGAACTAGTGAATGAATTCCTTGTTTTGTTTTGCTTGACTGTGTAACTTTTGCTTTACCTATTAAACTGTTTTTGTCTCAACCCATAAGTTTTCTCACTTTTACTCTTCTGATTTTCTGCCCTATCCTGCCATGGGAGGAGTGAATGAGCAGCTGTGTGGTGCTTAGCTGCCAGCTGGGATTGAACAACAGTACCATAGAGGTTGTCACTGATTAGTGTTTCTAGTGTATTCTCACTACAAAACTCTATCTTAAATATCCGTTGTTACTTGAAATGCCCCTAACTCCTTTTTTAAACGTCGATGGCATATAATAATCTTTATTCCATTGGTTCCACCATCTGCTTCCCCATGTACCTGTAAAAAGATGCACCTTTTTTCAACCAATGCCAAACCATGTCCTTGGAGCAATCCCATTTTGGTGATAAATAAAAAATAAATCTAAAGGAAAGGACAGTTTATACAAAACTTCCCATCATTAAGTGACTGGTGAATTCAACCTGAGTTTCTGATGTTAAAGCTCCAATTAAGTAGAGATGTCCTTGAGGAAGGTCTGCGTGACTACTAAGAGCATCTCTACATATGTGCTGTTGGAAATATTTTGTTTCTACAGGCCAAGTGACAAAAGTTTCTTTTAAAAGTTTATTTTAGCCTTTTATTAATTGTTTATTCTTTCGCATTTTTCATCAGCTGAGCTTATTTTGATTTCAACAGCTTACCTTGTGGAATAGATGTGGCAAGTACTACCCATAGGTTTCCTTAAGAAGCTATCATCTCTACAAGTGTAGCAAACAATATGGATTAGTCTTTAGATGGTGAATTTCTTGCTGGTTTGCCCAGTCAGGCATTGAATCTATTAAGAAGGCAAGAGACTGAAATGGGATAAATACCACTTGCATCCTCACCATGCAGGTTAATTGACTGCAAATGCAACTATTGCTTCTCTCTTCTGCGAGACATAATATAAATATATTAATTTTAATACATTTATATTTTGTTCAATTCTTAAAGAAGACAGTGTCAGTACCAGTAAACTGCTATAATTTTTATGGTATAGTATCATATAAGTTCCTACTTCATTTTACAGCTTGTGGTGGCCAAGAGCTTTCTTATTTGCAAGTTGTCAAAACAGAGGAAAAATGTACTTGAGAGCTTTGACTTGGGCTGACCACACCACTGGATTTTGCAAACTAATTTGCATCCTTTGATAGCTAAAAACCTCTCACTCTTCTGGCGTGACTGTTGCTTTTTGTTGTAATTGAGCCTTTAGTAGTCCATATCTCATGTAAACCCAGCAGTTTGTGAAACTAACAAACAGATTAAGGGAAAAACATGAAATTTTTACTTGCCTGAAAACTGATACTGTCCCTTTAAATTGTAAGACAAGTTACAAGAAAAACAGTACATAAACCAAAACAATTTTTTAAAAAAAGACAAGCTCAAAAGTAGTCTGCATGATAATTATACGTTCTTCCTGCTGCAGTCTCTTTTTTTTTTTTCTGCATCTCATTCTGAGTATATTATATTCTGTAGGGATGAGTGTAAAGGCAAGAGTACTCACTCTTTTTTCAACCTAAGACCAAGAAATAAGAGTTACTGATAAACTCTAGACACTTCTTCTTGACAGAATTTCTCAATATTTTTATGTAAAGAACACATAGCCTTTCAGTAAAAAAAAAAAAAAAGTCATTACATGGTCTATTTACTTTGCAAATATTTTTTGCAGATTGTGGAAAGAGAGAGACAGGAAAAATACATAAAATGCTTTGTACTCTCATGAACCCAATTCTTCAGTTTTCCATAACCATAATCTAACTAGACATAGATCTATTCAAAAACAAATGAAGGGTACATGTACACTGTCAAACAACTTTGCACTCACATTTACCCTTGAAACTTGGTCTCTTTTTTTGAGTAAAGCGGTATGGATAGAATACGCAGCAGAGGTTTTTTTACTCTCCTAGACTGTTTTCCAACAACATCCCACCAACCTTTTTCAAATGCCATCACACTTCTTCATGTCAGACATTAGGCCAATAGAAATATACCTTCAGCCTCATGTTAAGTATACATCATTCTGGTGAGCTGTGTTGCAATTTGAATTAAAAAGCAAACAAAAAACCATCAAAAGTGCTTTTTTAGTCTTAGAGTTTAAATTTGGGGCCCAGAGGAAATGCAGAACCAACTCCTATACACTATGGATATGTCCAGCCTGCATGTGGGGGGGACATCCTTGGGCATCAGAAATCTCCAGAACGCTGGGTTCCAGAGCTCACTGTCCAAGTTAGAGGTATTTCGTAGCGGAGATCTTCCAAGAACAGGGCAGAAGTCCACTGATCAACCTTTTCAGCAGGGAGGAACACTCACTCCCCAGCTAAAAGAGTGGTGTGTATATTAGGGATGTGTTTTTTCTCTAATTTATTTTATTATTATTTCTAGTAACCACTTTGTAGATGCCTTCCTACTTATAAATTATTAAGTGTGGACAACCTCAGGGTCAGAAGTAAGAAGCAGACTATCAGAAGAGCTCTTGGTAGATCAGGGGGCAAAGCGATAGGGTTCACCTCATTTCTCTGCCTTATGAGAGGCCGTGAGCATAACTCTTAGTTACAAGAACCTGTGTTATGTCTCTCCATGTGAGAATGACTTAACGAGTCACAGACTAGGGTGGCCAGCAGGGACCATCACACAGGGTCTCAGGCTGGGAAAAAGTATGCAGCACAGCATGGCAAGTGGGAGATATATAGGCTTTCATCTGAAAGCTAAGAGGAGAGGCCCATGCATGTAATCCTTACCCTTAGTGTGTAACACTATGGCAAGCTCAATGGCAGATGACAGATTTTGAAATGTTTAGGAAACACAACATTAAATCTAACCAAGACGCATTTTTAAGATACTCTGCTTTTGACACCATCTATAAAGGGATCATGGACTGAACTTCTTTTCCATCTAATGCTATTTAGGCCCAAGGAGGTATATTTATTGCATTAGCACTATTCTGCAGCCACCTGTGAGTTACTGATTAGACAGGACATGTAAGAAATAAAAGGTATCTTTGGGATAATATAGGAACACAAAAACGTCACTGAAACACTATTGTGTATTCCCTTTGGAAACATTCATTTAAGGCAATAACACTTTTCAGGAGTGAGAAATGTTCTTCTAATTGCTTGTATTATCTCATTACTGGTGTTTCACAACAGGTAGTAGATAGATTTTAACTGGCAAATCTCTAAAGACTCCAGATAAAAGCATAAACACACAAGAAAAAAAATAAAATTTCAGTGATTACTTTCCAAGCCTTTAATAAAAGTAGTTAAGGCCTGATTTAAAAGCCTCCTTTCTGATGGTAATAGCCCATTTGTCAGATGTTATTATACAGTGATGATAGTCATTGTGCAGTAAAATGCTTAGCATTTAGCACTAAATGCTGATTTTTCTGTTGTGTTTTTTTTTTTTTTCAGATGTTTATATTGTGGCAAGCAGTGGAGGGATTGTCTGAAGACTGGCTACCTAACCCCAAAAAACATCAAGATTTAAAATAAATTTTCCAACTCTACACTTACTTAGCTTTGAAAGAATAGCTATGGCACATTAGTCATATTTCGTATTTATTAAGTGCCAACATGATATAACTCTTAAAATGAAAAGGATTTATACTAATTCTAAATAAATATTGAATTAATGTTTAACCCATATAAGACTTTACCTTTGATTTGAAACAGCATTTTTCTTTTGACTGAAATGGGAATTTTATGAATGGATATGTTTCTCTGTAAATTCTAGCACTTAGGTATGCTATATTACATTATATTTAAATTTCTGTTTAAATTATATTCAGCTATACTTAACTGTGGTGCCACAGAAACAAGCAAAGTATTAAAAAACCTTAAAATCTCAATAGGGCCTGAAATAAAACATCAAGTACTGGAGTTATCTGATCTTTTTTACATTTATATTAGTGTTCAATCAAAGGGAGTCTAAAAGACTCAGATGTAAACACATTATATACACCAGAACTTAAGCAAGAGGAATCTCCTTTTCACTATTCTCAAAAGAGCTGGATCAAGTTCTGGCTTTTAGAGTAATATTTTCCAGGTGTCTTCTATGGAGTCTCATTACATCGCTTTGTCAATGAGTCAGATCTTGTACTCAGTTTATTTCTCTCCTTTCATAGAATATATGATGTGGAAATCTGATTACTAGTGAATATATGTCACAGAAAATTTACTGCTAGCCCTCTATAATGTGACAGTGTCATAGTATTTACAATCTCCATGATTTTTTTGCATAAATTTACATCAAATTAGATCACAATCTAATAGTCATAAAAGATGCAAGATAAAATTTAGTTTTAGAACTCAGAATTTTAATACTTATTTACCTTTATTTTATTTGCAAATATTTATTGTATGTGATCTTTATCTGAAACAGCAAATATATCAGTGCAATAGCAAAAACTGTTTTGGAAAGAACTACAGATTTTATTTTCTTTAATCAGCTGTAACTCTATAAAATAACATGGACACTTGATATCCAGTGCATGCAATGCAGTAGACACCTCTCATCATTTACTTAGTGCAAGCCAAAGACTTCTTTCCCAAAATCCTTACCTACAATAATCCGTCTGAAGTATGTCCAATTTCCTGTGAAAAGTACCAATATTTTCTGTATGAATGACGAGATATGCACCTAATTGACAATGGAGGCATGCAAAAAAAGGGAATGTGATCATTGCATAGAAATAATAAACTTGATTTTATTTTTTTTTAACCTAAAATACTTAACCATGGTTAAAAATTAGTAGAGTTCCTCTACTATGTAATTCTGTGGTTAGGAACCTCTGGGTTTAAATGTTTTCTTTTATTTGAGAAAATACTTTCGAAGCATATTAGATTTATTTACCTACCTCATTAAAATTTGTCAAGAACTTACTATCTTAGAGTTATTAAAAATGTAAATCATTATTAATATGACATAAAACGTTTAATGTTTCTATTACTATAGAAGGTACTAGTTCATTGTTTTTAACATATTATCCTTAAGGAGTTTTCTCTCTGTCATTATTGCTAATTTAGTCTTTAGTAATTAGCAGTAACAGATAGCTTTCTGTCAAGAAATGAAGTTCACACAACAGCCACGTTTGGATTGACTGCTGAAGGTGTGAAAGCAGTGTGTGATGGGTGCACTTAACCACCCTTAACCAAACTCGCAGTAGTGTGGTACAGGCTCCAGAGGAGGTAAAGGCCAGAGCCATAACTTGGGCAAGAACTCCTCTAGAAAACCCACAAAGGAGCAGAGTGACCCATTGAGCATCAATGCATATGAGCTTGGAATACTGATCATGCAATTAATGCATGAATAGCAGGTGGCTTCTCCTGGACTCATTTTTAAAGGAACAAATAAAATTGAGGGTACAAGGAGTCTCAAGCATACCTTTTCCATTGCATACAATTTCACTACAAGCCAACTAGTTTATCCCATAAGTAAGCTCCCTTCAAGCTCTCCCTGCCAGGCAGTGTGGCTGCATGGCAGTGATCTCCTTTTGAGATGGGATGCTTCTCAAGGTGGCTAAGAGATCCTTCCTTACACAAGGCAGGGAGACCCCTTGTGCACAACAGATGCTCAGTCAGTGACTGATAGCATCCTGAATTAATACCAATTAAATCCATGTGTCTAAATGCTGTACATATAAAAAATAGACCAAGTCTGGGACTAGGATTGGATCCAGCCACACTTAGACTGCTCTCTGAGAAGGAATTTAGAAAGCAATGGGGTCCATTCTGAAACTCATGACTCAACAGGAGGTTTTCATTACCCTTTATATCCCTTCCAGTAGACATAAACTGTTGACTAAGCCTGGGACTAAGATTGGATCTAGCCACACCTAAGTTCCATCATGAGTTTAGAAGGCAAAAAGGTTCATTTTACAACTCGTGACTCACCAGGAGTCTCTCCCTTACCTTTTTTTTCACCTCCAGAAATTTCATTGAATCACCTCCATACATTTCTTCAGCGCAGATGTTTACTAATGCTACATATACAATAGCAAATTGGCTGCATCAAGACCTCATAGGTCTCAACTTTGGTTCTCCCAGCTTCATACTGTGCTTTTGCCGCCATAAGAAAAAACTGGGTAAGAAAAAGAGAGACTGGATGTTATTTTCAGTTCAAAGTGTTTGAAATAGTTTAAAATAATCTGAGGATTGTGCTGTGGCCCAGTAGAGTTGTTTTCTGAAAACACAAAGATGTGAATGTATTGCACAACAAACAAACAGATTGCCTGCAGGTTAGGCAATGGCATTTGAAGGTGCAAAGCCTACTGGGGTAGTACTGAAGGGTGGAGGGTGCAACACCTGAGGCTATCTCATTCACACTGCTTACCTGGGATGGGTCACTTATACTTCCTATACTACCCAGGAGAAAAAGATCTTAGTTTCTCCTAAACTGACTTTTGCAAGGCAATGCTCCTCATTGAATATATATTGGTACCATAACTAACTTAGCTGGTTAAATTCACCCTGTCTGTATAGGTACCTACAGTTGAGGCACTAAAATGCTCTTAAGCAACTGTATTTAAGAACCAGAGCCTGATGATTTGGGACCACTTCTTCAGTGTTGCCCTTTACTCTTACTGTAAGCACAAGTGTTCTCAAAAAACATGCAATGGTTTGAAAAGCCAATAATTTATGTTAAGTACTTAATGGAAATAGGGTAATTCTAAAATCTGCCTTTAACACACACGTTTCAATAACTATAACATGTTGATGACATTACCCTCTTACTGCATCCAACTTTTGCAAGGATTATCTAGATAGTAATTATAAAGCAGCTTAGCCCCAACTGAGAAAAGCATCACTTCTCAGAAAACCCTTTAGGCAGTCACTTAAAACTTCTCCCAACTGAGGGTCACCAAAGTTTAGAATGCTGTAATTAGGACATAACTGTGGTGCTTCCATGTATTTAAGATGAAAGATAGCCTGTAATATGAAAGATAACATTCTTTTGTACAGACAGCAGCATCTGGATTTCTTCTTTAAACTAGATGAAAATATAAACACAAACTCAAAAACTGTATATAATCTCTGTTGATGAATCAAATACTGTTACACACAAAGCAAAGAAGTCCTGTGATATCTTAAATGCCCATCATCCAAATATGAGATTCCATTTTCATCAAGGATGTTAAATACAAAGATCATAAGTTCTAGAACCATAAATAAGCATATTGTTAATTTTGCCTTTTATTTTTGACACACTGTATGTGCTTTGTGAGTAGTTTAGTGAGACAATAAAAAATACAACTTTTAATTTCTTTTCTTCTGGACAAAACCAATTAATGCACAATAACTCCTGAAGAAAAGTGAATTGCAATACAGTATTGAATTTGTTGTCTTAAGAAACCCAATAGCAGGTCAAATATGTCACCGACTAGAACTCTGGAAAAATTTTGGAAAAAATTTTGCATATGTTAAAGTGATTTTCAATGGAAAAAAATAAGCTAACTGCTGTTCAAAAGGCTGGCTCATTCAGTTCTTGCTTATGCTTTCATTATTGCTAACATTACAGCCTCAATGGAGTGCTTCATTGTTTTCTAGTGCTTGATTTAATGTTATTATGTAAATCCCACTATCATCATAGCATTACTTACATTTAATCTGAATTCAACAATGCTTCAGATTGTGTTGTAAAGCTTGAAAAAGGTGATGCACGCTGCAGTGAGATAAGACCATCATACATTCATTAGATATCAAATTTTTAATGTTTGAGAATGAAAGTTATACCACCATTTACAGCTATTACTGAATTTCTCATGTTAGAGACTGAAATGATAATAACACCCTCTCAAGATTCTGAAATTGCAGCCTGAGATGTACACAATATTTCTCAACTTCCTTTCATCCTTTCAGAACTTTTAATTACTTTTCTGTGAAGGCAGAAGCTACCACAGAGACTCAAATACTTTATAATTATAGACACTCTCACATCTTTTCCAGGCAATCTCAAGCCATTTGCAGTTTATTCCCATGACTCACACAGAAGTTTCTGCAGCAAGTCCACATATATAAACTGTAAAAGCTATCAATGAAGTAATAGCTTTTGCCAGTATAATACTACATAGTATGCTTTGACTCAGTCACTGGATGAGAACAACCCTCATTACAGTTCTCAGCTATTCAAGATTGATGTCCAAATACTCAGAGGGGTCTTTTTTAAAAAAAATTTGTTTAATTCCTCCAAGTGCTTTTGAACCATATAATGTGTTGGTACATAGATTTATTTGCTTAGATCATTTAACTGTTACACATATGAAAAAAAAAAAAGTAAATTGGTTTTACAATGCTGATGAAGAATAAAGCTGAAAAGACCAAGATGCTTTTCCTGTCATATTTCCTAGCTTAAAACGAAAAACTGAAATTTAGCAATCTTCATGACTCAATAGATACCCATGTTTAGAAACACACAGTATGAGGAAAGTGACAAACATACTGCTTCACCAGTCTGAAAGATATTTTCATGTACTGATTAAAACAGTTTCCAGGTTATTTTAGGTCCTGTGGCTTCCTTATCAAGCATGTATGTATTGTGGCCCCTTCAATACAGAGAAAAAGTACGATCTCAGAAGACAATGGATTTTAGTCTCTACTCTCACGGCTTGAATTCTAAGTGATAATCTAAAAATACATCATTGATTCACTGAGATCTGTCTCCATTCTACCACTGTTAGCCAATATCAGCAAGATTGTATTTTAGAAATAATATTATGCTCCACTAAGCTTTAGGCAGCCATAAATTCAGGCTACTTGAGTTTTTTAAGTGCAGTAGAATCACATATTTCTTTCCTCTTATGTCATTAAACTTAAAATTATTTTGGTTATTATCAGAATTTTTCATAATTTTTCAGTATATTTATATCATCATTTTAGAAGTATTGATTTCAAAAAGATCATACAATAGTAGTATATTACTTCTATTATTTTCTATTAACTCATATTGGTGGTACCGGAATACTCCGCAAACACAACAAAATTTATCCTGGCAGCATACATGACTTTCATCCCAACAAATGCCCAAAAACTAGTGTGACAGCGTGTTCTCCCTGGCCCCAATATGACTTGTATTTCCTGTAACCCTGCTCAAGCGCTAAACAACAGTAGCAGTCTTAATGGATGTGTCTGGTCATGTGGACTGGGGGGAGACAGAAAACAATGGAATAGCCAAGTGCTAATTTGAGCAATGCACCCACCTAACCGTTTTACTGGTCAATGCCTGACTCAAGTCAAATTTGGAAGAAACTTAACATCTGTAGTTGGTATGTAAATAGATCTATAAGTCAATTATCTTACTCCATAAATAAGTACAGCCCAAGGCACCCTGAGCTCTCCTGCATGGTAGTGGGCTGCACACCAGGATCTCCTCCTGAGCAGGGACAACTTCAATGTTGCGGCAGATTTGAACTCTCTTGCAAGAAAATGGTTTTCATATAGGACAGCCCAAGACTGGGAAATTATTCAATCAAAAATGGACAGTTATGAAAGTTGGCACTATGTTTTTGAAGTAAGAGTTACTTTTTTCTATCTTTCATACTCTTTTTTTATTCTACACATCTACCAGGTTGAAATACTGTACACACATCTCTTCCTTACAGGGATGGGCAAGAATAAACACAGGATTAACAGTAGTCACATTGCTTAACCCAACACTGAGTAACACTTGGATGTGAGTACACTATAAGAATCTATTATGTGAGGTGCAGACTGAATAAGTGGCTTCCAAAGGTCATAATGGCAGTTTCTGTAAGAACAAGAAATAAAACTTAGACCTTCCAGTCTTTGATCATAAGGTCATTACAAAAGGAAAGTCATCTCTCTTTAACACTGCCTGCTCTATTCCCAGCTGTACTATATTCTTGGGACAGTAGCTATCAACAGTTACAAAGCAACTTAAGACCCCTTTATTGCAGCAATAAGACAACCTTTCATAGACATAAAACTGAATCAAGATGTTGATTACCAGTCCATGTCTATTTAATGGCTCCATGGAGAAAATTTATGAATGTTACTATCTTGGGACCCCGTTTGTTGGTATCATTTTATAATAGTCCTGTTCCTAAGATTTAAAGCATTCTGTACCACTAAGGAAAACTGGTGCTACATGTTTAGTGCACCTGCATAAATTTAACCTCTCAGATTAAGTTTTTCCAGTGTAATTTTCCAAATTTCAGAAGTGCAAGTGCAATCTAGCCATTAAAGCCAAAATTGGAAACAGGGAGTCCTGTATTCTAGCTCCCTTCTTAATCTCCATTTTTTCAAGTAGGAATGATTCTCCACCTCTCAAGTGTCACGAGGACAAATACCATTCGTGAAGCAGATGGAGATCTGTGCAGGAAATTCACTATATGTGTTGAAAATGTTATTAGGACATCTCATTTTTATTCACGCTGGGGCTTCTCCACACAAGGAGACTATTTTGGGCTGAGCTGTGGTTCTCTAGTCAGAATGGAACAAATGTTCCACAATAATTTCTATGGCTAGATTTCTCAACACAAATTTAGTACTGCATAGTGCTATGCTCTCCACAATACTCCATACTTTCTCAACTGGATGCCTCAGATTGAGCTTCAGATATCAGTAACCTACATGTCTACTTCTAAGCTATGCATCTTACGTTTTTCTTCCTGGTCAATGGAAAGGAATGGACACTTTAAGGACACAGCCCATACAATCCTCTTAATCACATCTAAGAGTGAAATGAATTGGTGACCCTAAGTGTTTTTCTGTGAAAGGAATACAGATAAATGTCAAGGGTTAGGACTGGGCCAGCCAGGGGGGAAGAGAAAACGAATAAAGGAGAGAGATTTATGAATTACAAAACTGAAACAGCTTTAATGAAACAATAACGGCTAAATTAAATGTATTGTTCAATATTGGTTTGTATATATTTATATATTGTTGTTCAATGACATTGTGACAATGACAACACAATGTGTTCAGTGACAAAGACATTGTCTTCAATGACAATTATGTCACTGTCACAACTGATGCTGTGGAGCAGGAAGCAGTTTGAGTTCCTCAAACACCCAGACAGGACTCAGTGACAGATGGGAACTGCACTCAGGAGCTGGATTCTGGAACTGGTTTCAGGAACGTGTGGACGGAGATCAAAGGCAGAAGGGACAGAGTCCTCCCTGTATGCCAGCCATTGTGGAAGAGAGCTTGATATTTGTGACCGCTCAGCTTTATAATGAATATGACTTATATGGAATGGAATACCTTGGTTGGCCAGTTTTGGGTCACTTGTCCTGTCTGCTTCTCCCCACATGAGGCCTCTTACTTTGCAACACCTCAACAGAATACACAAGATTTAGCAGTGACCTCGATTTCCACAGGAGCAAGAGCATAAGCAAGAGCCTTTATGCTTACCAATCCTTGGTAGTAACTGTAAACATCAAATGTTACCAATGATACCACTGCTAGAAGCAGACAGTGTCTGCAAAACTATGTCGTTAAATTCAGAAAGTGCGGTCACTTAGAATAGGTTTAGCTGAAAAGTAAAATCAATGGACAGAGTTAGTTCTGTTATAGATCAACCAGAACAATAAACTTTTCAGATACTGACATTTGCACTGGCAATATCTATAATTCTCAGATGAATTCTACCTTTCAATATGTGTATTAATGGACCTCCAATGGCAAGCTGAATGCTTAGGTTTTCACTACTCTTTGCTTCCTGCTCCACTGTACATCCTTTTCTGTTCTTTCTGACGTAGATCATATTTTTTGTTTTTCAGTAGGGAAATAGAGACTAGTGGCAAAATATTTCCAATCTTGAGGTGGGCTAGTGTGTGTCAGTTTGGACAAGGAGTTTTGGCAGTAGTATAAATAGTTGCCTGATGGCAGCATGAAAATGTGAAGTTATATAGAGATCAACAGCTTGGGAAGTTGTGTCCATGGGTCAGGCTGTGATTCAGTCATGGCAGTAAATGAATCTTTAGCATTCTGGGTCCTGGATAGAACATTCCACCCCAACAGGCACTGATCTCATATCAACTTTTCCTAATCATTTCAACACACAACTACAGTCGGAGTTCAAAACTCTTTACAGGCTCATTTCTAGAAGGAAAATATTTATCAGTGACAATAAATGTCGAATATCAAGAAAACACATACTATTTTTCTGCAGCTCTGTGCAGGTCTCGTTACAGAATGGCTGGTCAACATGAAACCTCCTCTATCTAGCTATAAAATGGTGGCTGTCACTTACCACTATTATGAACATCACCATAAAATCCCTCTCAGTAAGGAATGCCTTATGTCCTGATTGTCTGTATAGATTTTAAAATTTGTAATTTCTCAGAGGCTGTGGATAACTTTGCATGGATTTTTGATTCCTACATTTCACAGGACAACAGACAGAACCCACATGCTTATTTCTACTGCCTCTCCATTCAAAAGTTGATCAACTATATTTGCAATTTCACCAGTGTTATTCAAAGTTTATCATTAAAGGATTCAGGATGTCAAGTAACACCTCTTATTTACATTTTAAAGTATATTTGTTTCTAGACATGATGGATGTTAGTGCTGTTGGAATTCCCTTTTAATTTTGGATAATTCATTTTTCTCTGCTTAATTGACCTATGAAGCCTTTAATTAGACACTAGTAAGTCATTGGTTATGACTAATTTACTCTGACCAGCTCTGCAGATAACTAATGACCTAGTCTCCCTCTGTAACCAATAATGAAAAGCATCCCAGACTAAAATAGATATCCAAGTGGGATTAATTGGCCTTTGCAGTACTTATTCTAGTTAAACTCTATGAATTTCTACTTGGATTACAGGAAGAAAAAGTCTTTATATCTTACCTAAACTGACATCACTGGCTTTTAAAGGTCCTTTCCAGCCCAAAACATTCTACAATCCTATGATCAAATGACTGTACAGGGTGCATCTGGGAGACTAAGGGGAAGCTGCTGCTGCCTTGTGCTGAATATTACTTGCCATGACTGTACACCACATGTTCCAAAATACCCAAAGATAAAAAGAGAAAGAGCTTCCCTGTGAACCCTGGGAGGTGAGGTATAGGAGGTTCTTAAAATACAGTGAGGAATCAAAACTTCTCTCCCCCCAAATGACAGATGCCAAAGGCACTGACTCAGAGATGCCCAATGTTTCTATTCTGAGGACTAGAGTTATTTTAACAATTTTAAACTTACACCTCATTCAAATGACTGTGAGGTTTCCTTGCATTACATTTCATTTTATATTTCATATAAATTCCATGTGATAGTTCATGAAAAAAATTCATAGATCTTTGTAAGTAATGTCACAAACATTTTTTTGTCAAACTGCTTTCATGTTTAGAAACTGAGATGGCTTGCATGACTTGAGTGCTACAATGAAAGGATTTTTAGGAAGAACAGGCTAGAAAGATGAGGAGGTAGAGTAACCTGGGGTTACTGGTAGACAGTAATTTGAACATGAGCCACCAACACGTCCTTGCAGCAAAGGCTATCCTGGGCTGTGTTTGGCAGAGCACTGCCAGCAGGTGAAGGGAGGTGACTCTTCTCCTTTATTCAGCACTGGTGAGGCCACACCTTGAGTGTTGTACTAGGGAGTCCATAAGAGGACACAAGAGAGACACGGACATACTGGAGAGAGTCCAACGCAGGGCAACAAAGATGATTAGGGTCTGGAGCATTTCTCCTACATGGAAAGGTTGAGAGAGCTGGGATTGTTCAGTCTAGAAGAGAAAAGGCTCAGGGGACATCTTTTCAATGTACATAAATGTCTGCAGGGAAAGTGTGAAAAGGAGGGAGCCAGGCTCTTTTCAGGGGTGTTCAGTGACAGTACCAGAGGCAATGGGGACAAACTGAAATGCAGGAGGTTCCCTCTGAACCTCAGGAAACGTTTTTTCACTGTGAGGGTGACTGAGCACTGGCACAGGTTGCCTAAAGTGGCTGTGGAGTCTCCGTTCTTGGAGATACTCAGAAGCCACCTGGGGGCAGTCCTGGGGAGCCTGCTCTAGGTGGCCCTGCTTGAGTAGGAGGGCTGGTCAAAAGGATCTGCAGAGAACTTCAAACACCAACTATCCTGGGATTCTGTGAACAGTTCTCTGGAGCTTTCAACGAACAGATATTTTGTTTCTTGTGGTACTTCACTGTAGTTGTAGCTCAATGTGCTGTTTTCTTTACACATTAATATTTCATGAAAATATCATAAATCTTAGATGACAATTTCATAAAGATTTCTCATGAGTGTTTCATGAAATATTTCATGAGAATTGCTATGACATTTCATGAACTTTCTTATGCTTGAGGACAAAATATATCATGAAACATTTCAGGGATGTTTCCAGAATTCTGTCAAAGCTTTTAAAGGAAAATGTGATATTTCAGAGATAGCTATATTAAATACTTATTTGCTAGATTCCAAGCAAGCTTATTTTTGAATATGCAACTTCTAAAAACAAATAAAGCAAAAAAAATAAAGGACAAATATTCGAATATCCTCAGGTATTTTTCAGATGGCAGTTTGACACAGAAATAGCTACAGTGTAAATGCATCCAAGAACCTTCATAGCCATACACATTGTCAGAAGGTGAAAATACATGTCTGTTTAGAAATTCAGCTTTCATCCAGGCATGGAGTTACCTAGGAAGTGTGTTTAGAAGAAAGTCTCCTTTGCTTATTTTCCTTTTCACCCCCATTACTATCATTACAGCTATATGCCACCAAAATAGTGGTGTATATGCACCTTAGAAAAATGCATCTCTTGGTTGTGAAGTCACTTTCACACCGTCTCATGTGAAATGAGTCTGAGATACAATATTTAATATTTACCAAGAGTCCTTTGAAAAATCCTAGAAAACAAGCACCAAACATTCATTTTTGCTTCCTCTAGCTAACTAAGCATAAGGGTTGGAAAGCCAATAATACACTTCTGACTACCATGCCAGTTAAGATTTTGGGACTGTGGAAGATAAGAAAAGGAACAGGAAGTTATTACTCTTCACACGTTTTGTTTGGCATCAAAATAGAACATATCACCCTGAGTTTTGGTATAACATTTTGAGCTGTTCCTTCCCAGTACTAGAATGATATAGAAACAGTAAGCTATTTTCTGTTTACTTATGCCACATTTTGGCACCAGGCTGCAATGAGGGGTTTTTTTTGCACTATTTGAAAATGTTTGAAAAATGAATACAAATTCTGTGCAGAATGTTTGTGAGAGTCCGGAATTATACGCTTGATTGGCTCACAAGAAATGGTTGGTTGACTGAGAGGCGTCACTCCCTGCCAATCAACAGAAGCCACTGAGTGAACTCCCAAACTACTGAAGGAACATGGTTGACATGGTATTTCAGAAACTGATGGGGTTGTGGAGATCAAGTTAAAAGTCACATGTACAACTCTACAGAAACTGTTTGTGCTGTAAGGGACCACTGATACCAGTTCCCACAAAAATAAATCCAAGGAGCCCACTCAGACCAGGAATCTAGTCAGTGACATAATTTACCCAGAAAATACCTCAGGAAGGATCCAGTCCAACCTCCTTCTCCAGGCAGGGTCAGCTACGCAATCAGATTATGTTGCTCAGGGCTTTAACTGATGAGGCCACACAAAAAACTTCTAAGGATGAAGAATAAACAAGCTGTTTGTTACTTTGTCTCTATCATGAAAAAAATTTCTCCTTATATTCTGCCTCAGTCTTCCTTGTTTGTTTATGCTCACTGTCTCTTATCTTACACCATTCAGCACTGTGAAGAGCCTGGATTCATCCTCCTGGTACCTTTCTCATTTGTTCTGGGAGAAAGCTATTAGATCCTCCCTGAAACCTTTCCTCTTCCAGGCTCAACAAGACCAGTTGCTTCAGTGTCTCCTCACAGGGAACATGTTACAAAATATTACAAATAATAACTGCATATTCAGATTCAGATGAAAAAAATATAGAAAAAATTGTATCAAAAACAGGAGGTAGAGCTCTGCTTAAAGACCATTTTATATCCTGTGAGGTACTTAAAGTAAAATTAATAGATTTTTGCAATTAGTGCTTAGAACCTCAAGGATTAAAAATATTCTTCACCACTTGCTCTCCTGGTGTCTTACTAGCTCTGTAAATCTTCATCTATATGCAAGTTTAAGCTGTAAAATGCTTCCCCAAAAGAATTTATCTATTGCTGAAATTCTAGTCTTTGTATCAGACAAACATTCCATATAAAATGCAGTGCAATTAGTGCTATGGTAAAATACGGTATATACAGCTATGAAATGTGTCTCAAAAATTCTGTTAAGTCTATCATTTCAGCCATAGCACTGACCAAACTGGAAAAAAACTCATTTGGGTGGTGTTTTCTTTTTACAGTAACAAATTCAATTATGTTAATAGTACATTGCAACTTGGACACAAAGCAAGAGAGATGTTAAAATGATAGCAAGAAGGAGATGGTATAATAAGTGATGAGAAATAAATGTTTTGGAAGGAGTTAAATCTAGCTCCGGGCAGAAAATGTAAAAATTCTGAAAGCAAACATGTTTTAAGAACTATCACTCCTCTCCCATCCATGTTTCAAGTACATAATTTGAGGGAAAAAAACTTGAACCTGCTCCTACTTCTGCACAAAATGACAACCAGACAGCATTTCTCAAAAATTTTGATTAATATTTCTGAATATCATTGCAATTCACCATAATATGTCACAAAGAGATATGTACTTAATGACCACATCACTATCTTTTAATTGCTTCATACTTTTTCCAGACAGTTCAGCTCACTAATAAGATTTTTCTTGTCAGAATTTCTCTTGGGATAGGAGAATGACTAAATTTCTGCACCTCTAGAAGCAAATAAAACAAATCAAAAACTGCTTGTGATGTCAGTTAGCCTGGCATTACATGCCTTCATACAGCTAAACCCTTTTACCTCACCAAGCTATATAACCACATATTAAACTGACAAGTTGAGAATGTTCCTTTGTCACTGCTCTTCCCCAGACCATTCCTGGTCATTGCCTGCCAGAGTGTTGCTTTTCTGCAAGGAAATTTTCCCTCAGAACATGTGCATTGTATACCAGTACAAGCAACTAGGCCCAGCATAAGTTTACTTGCACAGATGGAGCTAATGACTTCTTGAGGTCCCTATGACTATTTTCTCTTACTTTTAGAAGAGCCCTAGGCAGGTCTAAGGTCTTTGTTCATCTCATTGCTCTCTACAATAAAAGATGATCTTTTTATCCACAAAATAAAAGATGTCTCCAGGAAAAAAAAAAAAAACCAACCAAAACAACAAACCAACTTATCTGCCCATGTTAAGGAGGACTGACAATACAAACAGGAGAGGTTTGGATATCATATTAGATTTTTTTTGCCAATTGCTAGATCTTTCAAGTATCTCTCCTTTTTCTGAGGTGACTTCCTCCTCATTCCATTCTTAAAGAAGTTTCTTACCCTGATGAGTAAAGCAATCTAGTTGGCTAAAAACCCCTCCACTAGAAGGTTATGCAGGGGCATAAGAAACAGTGGCACATTTTAATATTGTACGGGTGTGGATCAATGCCACTGATGTCAGGAACATGCAAGCATATGCTCCAAATCTGGCTCTCATACAGTATTTAAATAGGAAGGTGGTACAGAGTCCACATGAACCTGAAGAATAAAGAAATCACATGGAAATCTGCCAGTGACTCCCGCAAAATGCAAATAAGTGATAATTGGAGGGCTGCCAAGACTGGGCATGGTAGCATAGCATCTGCACAAACATTAGTCAGTCCTAGCACTGCAAGTAAATCTGATAGCAAAGAGTTCAGGCAACACATTATCTTTCTCTAACAATAACATGATATGTACACAGATTGTTTCAAAAGGAATT
>VZZY01025977.1:155568-204225 GCA_013400335.1 Eurystomus gularis | reverse complement strand
GGACTAGGGAAATGATTGTCCCCTTGTACTTGGCATTGGTCAGGCTGCACCTTGAGTACCGTGTTCAGTTTTGGGCCCCCCACTACAAGAAAGACATTGAGGTGCTGGAGTGAGTCCACAGAAGAGCAACGAAGCTGGTGAACAGTCTTGAAGATAGGTCTTATGAGGAGTGGCTGAGGGAACTGGGGTTATTTAGTCTGGAGAAAAGGAGGCTGAGGGGAGACCTTATTGCTCTTACAACTACCTGAAAGGAGGTTTTACTGAGGTGGGTGTCCGTCTGTTCTCCCAAGTAACAAGCAATAGAACAAGAGGAAATGGCCTCAAGTTGTATCAGGGGATATTTAAAGTGGATATTAGGGAAAATGTCTTCACAAAAAGGGTTGTTAAAACACTGGAACAGGCTGCCCAGGGAAATGCTGGAATCAGCAATCCTGGAGGTATTTAAAAGACGTGTGGATGTGGTGCTGAGTTACATGGTTAGTGGTGGACTTGGTAGAGTTAGGTTAATAGTTGGACTTCATGATCTTAAATGTCTTTTCCAACCAAAATGATTCTATGATTTTATGTTCATAAAAATGTTTAAAAACCCAGCAAAATAAACTTCATAAATCTCCTGCATTTTTAATGAACAAATATATATTTGCTAGAAAATTTTAACAAGTCTTATACATTTTCCATCTGTCCTTCAAATAATATTCATGAAGATAAAAATACTGAAAATATTATTTATATATAATATGATATAGGTAACAGTTATTTATAAAACACATATATATTTGTATAAAAACTATAATGGAGTGACTTTCTATATGTATCCATGATCTTATGGTGTTATGTTTGAGATAATATAGTTCACTCATAGTTTTTAAGCGGTATGCCACAGGCTGAGAACTACACTTTTGATTCTTCACATGTTCTAACATTTTAAAACCAGAACTTTTTAATCTTAATTTTTAATAATTTCTGGAGAAGTATATGAAGTTCCTGAATCCGAGACTGGGGTAGGAAGAAAGTAGAACATGGCTCCAAAACAGTAATCTGAGAAATATGAGAGAAATATGAACAGTTACAGAAACAACTTGGGTTTAGAATATGACAAAAAAGTAATTGACTTGTAAGTATCAAGGATTTTTCAATATTAAAAATATAAAGTAAGAGAATTACTTAGTTCTATTGAGCCACAACTCCAGTCCTTCAAAAACAAACAAAAAAAGAAGGTAAAAATCTTTATTTTCTGTGGTAGTGTTTGGCTGTAACATGAAGAAGTAGTAAAAGTATTAGAGCAGTAGAACTTAGAAATCTTGCTAGTGCTCGTCCTTCGGGGAATTCTCAGTCCCAAATGGTATGATTGTGTTTACACTCCAGTGTTTTCTGGAATGGGAGCAAGAATTCACCCAGCTGCCTATTTTCATGAAAATCTTTGCAATGTTTATCAAAATGTATCATTACTGCAAAATTTGATTAAAGTTAGGCTGTAGATTCAAAAGCTGCTGGACTGGGAGGAAGCTAAGCTGAAACTCTTCGGATTTGTATAATCAGTTCAGCATCAAGTTTCAAAGATGCAATCCTGGGTTTCTCTTGAATTTTGCCATACAAATAATCATATGCGCTATGTTCTCCTGGGTATAATGTTTCATTTATATGACAATTATGTATGCTGTTGTTGAATTATTTAATGTTCAGGTAGTCTGTGTTGTAATGTAAGGAACGTGTTTTTCTTTGATTCTAATTGTTACACTGACATTATGATGAAAATAGCATGTTAGGCATTTTATTACTGTATTATAACATTGTGTGCATTGAGAGTTGTCACCTAACGCAAATATTGTGGCAGCCAGTGAATTGTATTACTTTTTCAGCCGATTTGTTTTTTCTTGTTTATTTTCTTTGCTGTTCCTGAACTGAAGATGCAAACATGTAACTGGAATTATCATTTTGTCAGCACTGATATCAAAACTCAATTAATTTTAGAATCAATCTTTTAAAATTCTTTTTATATGCAGTTTAACATTCTGACCTAGGGATTAGGGGGTTTTTGTTTGTTTTTGTCATGTACCTGGAAATACTGAGTAAAAATCTTGCTTTCACAAATCCTATGTAACGCCATTGGCCTAGATGGAATGGCAAAATCTATCCCTCGGTACACATCCCATCCCATCATCTTCATAAGCAATATGATCTAGCAAGTGTTGGATGAGAAGTGCTGCAACTGAATATGAATACATAAATATATCCACAGCTATATATTAAGGAGTTAGAGTCTGCTGTCATGCAGTATTTAGAAAACTGATAAATCAAACCAATTTGAAACTTTAAAGCAGAATTTTACTAAATCGCTGTATTAACAGCATACTTGGTGCAAACAGTTCATTATTTACACAAAACAGTTCAGTCTTGAAAACATATCCTTGCCAGTCATTCTCATGTGGTGGCCAGGACATTAGCTTCTAGTTACTTGTGCTTATCTTATCTTGCAACTTTATTTTACTTGGATGCCTCCTATGTGCAGCTACAAATATCTTTGCCCCTTTGGTGATATTATGCATCTCAAAAATGCTTGTGTATTGTGTCTATGGGATGGCAATAGCACAAAAATTCTGATAGACTACTGGTTATGCTGTTCTATTGGTTACACTGTTTCAATGCACTTCTATTGGGACTCAGGGTAAGCAAATATTAATTATATCCTGACTGAGTGATGGTCAATGGCTCGATGTCCAGATGGAGGAAGGTGATGAGTGGTGTCCCTCAGGGGTCTGTGCTAGGACCGGTGTTGTTTAATATCTTCATTAATGACATTGACAGTGACATTGAGGGAACCCTCAGCAAGTTTGTGGATGATACCAAGCTGGGGGGTGCAGCTGATATGCCGGAGGGACCTGTACAGACTGGAGGGGTGGGCCCAGATGAACCTTATGAGGTTCAACAAAGCCAAGTGCAGGGTTGTGCACCTGTGCTGGGGCAACCAGCATTATCAGTATAGGCTAGGAGAGGACATACTGGAGAGCAGCCTTGTGGAAAAGGACTTGGGAGTGCTGGTGGATGAAAAACTGGATATGAGCNCGTGTCCAGAGGAGAGCCACCAGAATGATCAGGGGAATGGAGCATGTCTCATATGAAGACAGGCTGAGGGAGCTGGGGCTGTTTAGCCTGGAGAAGAGAAGGCTCTGGGGGGACCTTATACTGACTTTCCAGTACCTGAAGGGGGCCTACAGGAAGGCAGGGGCAGGTCTATTTAAAAGGGTTTGTAGTGATAGGACAAGGAGTAATGGTTTTAAGCTAGGAAAGGGTAGATTTAGGTTGGATATTAGAAAAAAGTTCTTTAACATGAGGGTGATAGAGCACTGGAATGGGCTGCCCAGAGAGGTGGTGGCGGCCCCATCCTTGGAGTCATTCAAGGTCAGGCTTGATGCGGCTCTGAGCAACCTGACCTAGGTAGAGGTGTTCCTACTCGAGTAGGGAGGTTGGACTAGATGACCTCTGGAGGTCCCTTCCAGCCTAGAACATTCTATGATTCTATGTATCATGGATCTCTGGTCTAGCTACAGGAGTTGCAGGGAAAAAAAAAGGATTTTTTTTTCTGAGAAATCAGAAACACTGATTTCTCATCTGGTGTGAAGTTGGTGATAAGGAGTTAAGATGTCCGTATTTATTCCCTTTTGATTTTTATTTCACCCAGACACTTCAATAGCATGATTCCATTGTATTCTGATATTCCATTTTCAAGATGCTACAAATGATTAGTGATGGATTATCACATATGATAGCAGGATCAGTAAATCCTGATTTTAATTACCTTTATCAGGAGAGCACTTTGGCAGCAACAATATATATTCAGGTTTTTAAATGCCTTGAAAAGATTTTCAAACTTAATAAGAAAGAGGATACTTACCAGGATTTATAACATGGAACAGTTTAGTGTCTTGTATTTTGAAATGTTGTATCCTTCCAGTAGGAGAAGTACTTCATGACTACATTTCAAACCAAAACCAGCATGAGTTGGAAGTATGAAACTTCTTATCTGCTGTACTGTATTCAGCTGGCATGGAGTTAATTGTTCTCATGACAGCCCCTATACCATTAGTTTTAGATTTGTGACAAAATCAGTGTGGATAACACACCCGTGTTTTAGCTGTTGCTGAACAGGACTTACACATCATCAGGGCCTCCTTCTCTGTTTCCCACTGTCCCTACTTCCCGCAGTGGACAAAAGGCTGGGAGAAGACACAGGTGGGACAAGTGACCCCAGCTGACCAAAGAGCTATGCCATGCCATATAAAGTCACACTGAGCAATAAAATTGCAGGGAGAGGGTCGAGTTTTTTCAAGTAATTAATGCTTGAGGACTGACTTGGCACTGGATGGTGAGTTGCATCACTTGTTTTTTGTTTGTTGTATTTTTTCTTTCCCTTTTCTCTTGCTACCTTCACTTAATTAAACTGTCTTTCAGCCCACAAGTTTTCTCACTTCACCCCTTTCAGTTCTCTCCCCTATCCCACTCAGGACAAGTGATTGAGTGACTGGGTGAGGGCTGACCTGCCAGCTGGGATCCATCCACCACAGGTGGTTAGGTCATTGAAAATTTGGAATCTGATGTTTTTATTGAAGTAATCTGTAAAGCTCATTTTGACTTAATAGGTGCAAAATAAAGCCTAAGGTGTATATGGCCATCAATGCCAGAAGAACATGTATCAGCGGTATGTTTGGACGCGTTCCTGTGTGACCTGATCTAGGAGACCCTGCTCCGGCAGGGGGCTTGGACTAGATATTTCGAGGTCTCTTCCAATCCCTGGTATTCTGTGATTTTTGCGATATCCTGTTAGAGGATGAATAGGGGACTAAAGGATGAAGTGGCAATAATAAGAAGCTTTTTCAGAATTCCCTTCTGTGTTCTCTCAGGAAGGTGGTGTACTGTAAGGTCTGTCATCAGGGACTTCAGAGTTTTAATTCTGAGACTGTTCTCTCTAGATACTTGTTCTTCAACTCAGCTCTGTTTCAGTCTGGGAAGTGTCTGTAGTCGTATGGTTACATACAGAGTGCTGTGACCCTTAAAATCAGTGAAAGTATTGCAACATCCTTATTTGAAAACAGCACTGGAAAGATGCATGTTATTTTTTGTTTATGATTGGCTCAGTTTTGCTAGCATTTCTTTCTTCAGAAGGTCATTATTTGATGTTTTGGTATAAATTTGAGTCCTAGTAATGAAATTTTGTAATTTTTTAGTAACTGGTAACAAGCTACTGAAAAGAAAAGGTGAACATGTGGACCAAGATACAATCACTTTCGAAGTTTAAAGCAGTAAAACGCGTTCCTGTGTGAGATTTTAGGTTGACTACTATGCACGCACTGTAATTTTCCAGGAAAATTCTGGGCACATTATTTTAATGCTTTGGGTTCCTATCCTCAATCGGAATGGCTCTGAAGATGCCATTACTACCTGTTGAGTAAATGACCTGTGAAATAAGAGGGATGTATATTGTAGGCCTTCATGGCTCTAAAGGAGTGAGTCTTAAAAGGAACTGTTTACAACTTTTTTCCTGATGATGGAAGGGACAGAAATGCACGGGTACAGAGAACACGCGTGTGCGCGTACTCTCTGTGCCGTTTGTCAGGGAGGGGCAGTGTGGCAGGGACAGCCTCCCCGACAGAGAGCGCAGGGTGTGCGAGCGAGCTGCCCCTGAGGGGTTCGCTGGCGCCTCGGGGCTGTTGTGTCTGGGCCTCCCCCCAGCCCCTCAGACTGGCCGTCAATGGCGGACCGCCGGAGAAGCCGGAGGGGGCAGTGGGACCCTCCCCGCGCCCGGGCTGTCCCAGGAGACTTCCGTGGGCTGAGCGAACCTTCCCCGCTCGGTGAGTGCGAAGTCCGGGCGCTCCTGTGTGGGAGGTTTCCCCTCCATAGCGAGCGCGTGCCCGGTTGGGTTTCTTTCCTCAGCGCTGACCGGTGGGGGGGCAGCGGATGTGTTCCCGACGGACGCCCGGGCGGGCGGGTTGTGAGGAGCGCTGGGCCCGCAGACCCCCTTTTGACAGCTGCTGCTGCCCGCTCTGGGGGCCTCCGTGGCAGTTACTGGCGTGGTCGGCGGGGTGTGGCTGGAGGGTCCCTGCGGAGGCCCAGCTGGGCACCTCCCTCCCGATGTGAAAGGGGCGAGGGAGCAGGGGTCGGGCCCGGGCCGTGTAGAGCGGCAGCCCGTAAGGTTCTGGGCTGGCGCAGGCGAAGGGGCGGTGTGTGCCGACCTGGGTGCCTGTCCCGGCACGGGATCCTTGCGAAATGCTGGGCCCCGAAGGACGTTATCTGCAGAGGGGACTGAGGCGGGAAAAGGAGCGGACGCGTGTGTTGCTCGGGCTTAGGCTGGCGCAGACGAAACACTGCCCCGGGGCCGGCCACCTCCACGAGTCAGTCCCGGAGGCAGACCCCGGGGATTCGGAGGAAGGCAGCTGGGGAGACCCTGGTGAAAACAGCCCTGATGGACCGGGGCAGTTGGAGGAGAAGGGGATACGCCCTGTTACTGAAGCGGAGCCGCAGGCGGCACCGCGCGGCGGGACCCCCGAGCGCTGCCCCGACCCCCGGCCGGGACCCGAGCTCGGCGAGCTCCGGGACAGGTCCTCGGCAAGCCGGGTGAGACGGAGGGTGTGTGTGGAGAGCCTCTGTAACTGGGAGCGAGCGGATGCTGCTGGATGATGATGGGGCAGCGGGATTTCGGGGTTCCGGAGCGTTTCTGAACCAGTCGATCCCCTCCCGAGTGGCTCATCGGGCCGGGGGTGCGCACCCGAAAGAGCAGGGCGGTGATCCGGGTAGGAGGGCTGTGGGAGCTGGCGCCAGCAGGACCAGAGGCCGCCCGCATCCCGGCGGTGCGTGAGCCAGGGCAGCGACCAGCTCCCACCGCTCGTCACAGCGCTACCGCACGCCTTAAAGGTGCACGTCCGCGCTCCCAGGGAGAGGGTCAGAGGGCCATGGAACGTAACCGGCAAAACCTTCAGAGCTGTGGTCTCGTAGGGTGACGTACGGGCCGGATGGGCTGGTCCCGGCGGGAACGAGAGGGCTCGGCCAGTCATTCGCAAACCTCATCCCGACCGGCCTCCTCCCTCCGGGGGTCTGCACTCTGCCGAGGCAAACTGGTTCGGCCTCACGATCCAGCAAGGAATGGCCGGTGGCGAGAAGCGATGGCGCTGGGGATGCCCGGGCCGCGCGGCGTGCCCGCCCAGCGTGCGCGAACATTGCTGGAGGGGAAAACGAGGGGCGAGGGGAAAGCGGAGGCAGCCGCTCCTCGGCAGGACCGTGCGGTTAACCCCTCCGCTCCCTTGCGAGAGGAACCGAGGGGGTCAAAACCCGAGATGCTGCGGTGGGGGGCTCGGGCGAATTCTTGCCAGTGGTCCGCTGATAGGGAGCTGTATGTACGCATGCCCGTGGGTCCGAAGCGAGTAAGTTTGGAGTTCTTAATTGGTACGGGGGCCCGCATTAGTGTCCTAAATAAGCAGCTACCTGAGAAACTAGGAATCGAACCCTCAAGGAAAAGCATAAGCATAATCGGAGTAATGGGTAAAGCGGAAAAATGTTCCATGGCTCGACCTCGGGTTTTGTTGCCTGGGGAAAAGCGGATGGCGGCTGTGGACGTGGCTGTGAGCCCTTGCAAGGGGAATAAACTGGGATCTGATGTATTAGCAGGCAGGCGGTGGTGCCTGCCCAGCAGCCGCGTGTGGAGCGTCGGGAGCCGCGGGTGAAGGGTGAAGCTGAACAGGTTGTAGCTCCCTGAATCATCCTTCTTGAAGATAGGAGTGACTTGTACTTTCTTCCACTCTTCAAGAACCTCCTCAACAGTCACCAAAACCTTTCAGTGATAACTGATAGTGGTATTGCAGTGACATTAGCCAGCTCATGGGTGCATCCCACCTGATCCTGTGGACTTATGTATGCCCAGTTTGTTTAAATGTTCCCTAGACTGATCTTACACCACCAAGGTTAGTTCTTCCTGGCTCCAAACTTTCCCACTGGTCTGGAATTCCTGAAGGTGAGTCTTACTGACGCAAAAAGGCATTGAGTGCTTTGGCCTTTTCCATGCCTTCTGTCACAAAGGCTGCCTGCACCGTTTCAGAAGGTTCAGATTTTCCCTAGTCCTCCTTTTGCTGCTGATATACCTGTAGAAGGCTGATACACCTGTGTTTGGAATTTGTCATTAGTGCAGTCTATCAAACTTGCGGTTTGCCTGTCATCTCCTTCCAGCAGATCTCAGGGTGGTGCAAGACCCTAAGTGGACCAAGGCCTGCAAATGTGAGGCTTCTTCCAATTGTTTGAAGAAGGTCTCATCTACTTCTCCAATCATCTCCCCCTGTTATTCCTACTTTAAAGCTGTCCTTACCAGGTTGGCCAGCCCACTGGCAGAGAGAGACACTTCTGCCTCACTTCTTGAATCCCATCTCTTCCAAGCAGTTCTCAGTCCTCAGAGGTGGTCTCATTGCTGTAAAAGCTGAATGCCCATTGTCCAGATCTGCTGTGTAAACACTTGTTGACCATTGCTTCACTCCCTCTCACACACTTTCCCCTTACTGGCAAGACTCAGGAAAAAAAAAATGCCTGAGCCCCTACTCAGTCTTTGACTCTCACCTCAGGGTTGTGTAGCCGTGCTTGGTGTTTTCCAGGCCTCCCCTTGCAGTATTGGTGCCCGTGTAGGGATCTGTAGGCTGGAGAAGCCTCAGCAGTGTCTGGGATCTGAGCCCCTGAGAAGCACCAAACCTCACTGAGTGGGTCGAGGCCTCAGTCCTTCACGACAGGGAGTCTCCCTCTGCTGTCATTTGCCAATTCCTCGTGGTTCTGCTGCAGAGCTCAGGCTCAGCTGGCTCGAGTGCTTTGCTGGACACTGGTCTCAGACCCTCATCTGCTACCAGGCCATTGACCTGTGTATCTCATCTCAGGATGAGATACGAGTGGTAGAAGCATTTGGATACAGGAAGCAGGTATAATCAGCTTCTACTTGAAAAACTTCTTTGTACATCCCTCAAGCAGAACGCCGAAACTCTTCCTTTCTAAATGCTTCTGTGGTGTAAAAATATTTTTCTTCAAGTTCTGATTTTAATTTTCCAAATTTGAACATGTCTGTGAACTTTTCAAATGGAAGCAGTAAGTTTGATAAATTTTGGCAAACAAGGGAACAGAGCTGCCAAAGCAGTCATCATAAATTGGCTGAGAAAATGTCTCCAGAGGAGATTAAGTCCCTTTTCTCTCTTCTGGCAAAGCAGTAGTCAGAGATCACATTCAAGAGTGCTGAATTCTGAGGTCCTTGCATTATTAAGCAACTAAGAAATCTTGACTCTGAAATCCTGAAAACATTTTATTATCCTTAGGCATTTTGTGCTGGGATAAAAGGTGGATTCTTTTAGGTGTGTAACATAACAGGAGTAAAGAGATCACAAACAGGCCACAGAAATTGTGCTTCCTGCTTTGCACAGTGCTCAGTAGGAATATACTCTGTTGTTTAGCTGTTTTATAAACTGGATTATATGGAATTGTACAGTTTTGAAAGATATTTTTATGAGCATTTGCATTTTTCTTCAGTTCATAAAAGTAAAATATTTAAGCTGCATGCTCATTGTAATCCAGTTGTCCTGAGGCCAGAAGGTTCAAAGGACTAAACAAGGAAAATTATGACGGACTCATCCCACTAAGGTCCTGTAGTGAATGTAATGTAGAAGGTTAGTAAGAGTTGATTGCATGGTGGTTTACATAAAAAGAGATTCAAGTGGTCTCAGTCCACAATTGTTGTAGCAAAGACAAAACCGATTGAAGTTGTATGCATTGCAATACTTTCTCCATTGGATGGTGTAAAGCTTAAAGTTTATGCACTTGTTCTGAGTAAAAAATGCAGCTTCAAATGTCAGGCCAAGAGAGTTGAAAATAAAGGGAACTATTCTTTTTTCCCTTGATCTTGCTCTAGAAATTCTATTAGATTAAGTTTAAAAAATAGTAAGTTAATTCAGACAGTGCATGTTCCTCTTTTTTTTATTTTCAATTTATTTGTTTGTTGTTCTTTCCTATCTCTAAACTATCATAGAAATAATAGAACTTATTTTGGGAACTGAGGAGGTTATCAAGTCCAACACATCTCTCAAATCTGACTCTGAATCCTTTGCTTAGGGAATTGTTCAGCAATACCTTTCATTTAGAAATATATGAAAATACTTAGAATTACGCTTCACTTTCCACAAAATTATTTTATGGAGTAAGTGGTTAATTTATTTCTAAAGTATGATAAATATGGTGTGATAGAGTAGAGAATGACTTTTTTCAGGGTCCTCATTTTCTTCAGTTGCCCATCAGAAATTTTAACCATTAGATACCAATAATTAAGGCAGCAGCTGAGCCTCAAACATGTAAATGGTTAGAGGTTGTGTAGTCACACGCATATGTGCGTGTGTTCGCTACGCAGAAACAGGTGAAGCAGGTTTTCACACGAATGGAGTCAGTAGTGTTAGGTGTTCGCCTGTATTCTTTTGAAAAGCACTGGAGTTTTTAGAATAATGTATTCTTTCTAATGCAAAGATCCCTCATGATCTTCAGATGAAAGATAGTTATTTATGTGTACATTGGTGGAGTCACCATCCCTGGAAGTGTTTAAAAAATGAGTAGATGTAGCACTTGAGGCTATGGTCTAGTGGTTAGGGAGATGGTGGGATGAAGGTTGGACTTGATGATCCTGGAGGTCCGTTCCAATCATAATGATTCTGTGATTTAAAAGCAATAAATAATAGGACTGCAAAATGCTTTAAAAGGGGGTGATAGAGTGCGGAGTCCTTTAGAATGCTTAGCTAATTTGTCTGAAATAAGACTGTCTGAAATTTGAAAGAGCAGAGAACAGGATGACTCTGGTTGTATCTGAGCTGCACTCTGAAGACTGTGCCATGAGTCTTTGTAGCTAAGATCAAGATCTAGAGGTATTACTGCAGGTCCTCTCAGCTTTTCTTGATGGGTGTCCTGGTTTGGTTAGGATAGGGTTAATGTTCACCAGGAGCTGGGCAGGAGCCACAGCCAGGGTGGACACCGGAAACATCGATTCCATGTGGCATCATGCCTGCAAGGCCAGGGCACTCAGTTGTCGCCTGGGCTTGCGGTCTGTACACTTTATATCTCTTTTGTACGTTGTCTCCTCACTGCTATTGTTGCTGTTGTTCTTCTGGCTGTTGCTTTTGCATTGCTGTATTAAATTCTCCTTGTCTCAACCCACAGGGTTTGTATTTTCCTCCCTGTCCTCTTCCTGCCCTGGGGCGGGGGGCAGCGGCCACGTGGCGCTCGGGTCCCGGCTGGGGCTAAACCCCCACAGGCCTTCTGGTGCCCAGCATGGGGCCAGAGGGTTGAGATAAGGACAGAATCTGACCAGAGTGCGTTAAAACAATTTCTGTTAGATATATATAGGTTAAATAGTGTATGTCCACAATGCTGGCCAGTTTGTTTGCATGGTGGTGGTGTATAAATCGTTAGGCCTCCTATGTGTTCCCAGTGATGGTGTTTACCATCTCTGAACGATGGGTAAGGAGTATTGTGCTGCTTTACTGGACACTGATGGCTTATGATATGATTGTGTCACTGCTTGGGGGGTGCATGGTACCTGCATGTGGCCTGTTAGTGGTTTCACCCCATCTATGGGTGAGACAGGGGAGGGGACCTTCTCAGCTTTTGAGGATTTTGCCTATCCTTGGAATGTCCAGACCAGCATGCTCTCCGTGCTGTGCTTTCTGAATGTCTGCCAAGTCCTGTTCAGGGTTATATGGTTCTTCTTCCAATAATATCACTCCGAGACCTGCCCTGAGGCTGGATAGTTATGAGTGGCAAGGTGTGTGGGAGAGCATGGGCAAGTGCCTGGGCCAGTGGTCACCCCCAGTGTTTTGGAATTTCACTCCTGGACAAGTGCAGAGTCCTGACAAGCTAGTAAAGCACTTAGAGGAGGTGTGCTGTCAACCTGGCAACTCCCGGGAGACAGAAATCACTGCAATGTGTGGGGGACTTTCCCATGCCTACCGCATCCTCCTCAACACTGTTCGGTGCCCTCAAGGGGCAGAAAAGGTCTCTGAACCTAAAAGCAGACTAACTGGTACTGCAGCTGAGCCAGAGAAAGAGCCTGTGCCAGTATCAGTTGCCCCTACACAGAAAAAGAAATTTAGCCCTATCCTAGCCAAACTAGGAGAATGGGTTTCTTCAGAAGTGGCTCAGCTTGCTCAGAACTTTCATTGGCTATTGGGAAAGATCATTGTTTAAACTTGGAAAGTTGCTATAGTCTTTTTTTTCTCACATTATTTTAAAAATAGATAACCGATGTCTATTAGTCTGTGATGAGTTGAGTTATGCACTTAAGCTTAACTGTTTGGTACACTATAAATATCTAGATAGATAAGATGATGTGATGTGTTGTGTAGCAGATTAAAGCTTGATCTACTATGCAGTTGCATTGAATTCTCACTGAAACCCATGAATTTGCATGGTCTATAAATCACTGATAACATTGCCTGTCTTTGATCATCTTGAAAATGTCTTCTTGAAAATTGAAGTTCAATATTTATGTAATGTTATTGTGAATGTCACTGAAACATACAAGAATAAGCAGAAAATGACATTTAAATAAGACTAACTGGAAGAATATATTCTCAAAATTTATTATGAAAAAGGAACAGCGAACAGCAAACAAGAAAGATAATTAGAAACTAAACCATAATATTTTATGAAATTAATTTTCACCAGAAATCATTTACATGTATACTCACTTCACAAATTTTTATGGGTATTTAGCCATAATTAAAGAAAAAAAAAAAGCTGCATGTTTCTATGTATATAAATAAAAAACAGTCTATGCCCACAAAAAGCAAAAAGAAAAATCCCAAACCCTCAAAACCTCTCATAGTTGTCACTCATATCATAATATCAGTGATACTCTCTCTGCATAAGAGCTCTTATGCATATTCAAATACAGATCTTCATTTGAATTCATAATACCTTGAAAAGATTTTCAAAGCCAAGTCTCCACTTGCATATCACTTTGAAAAATCTTTCCCTTTCAGCATATGGTTACGATAAGAGAAGCATGTTTGGAAAAATGACATCTTGGCAGTATGTGTATTTTTTGCATTTATGCCTTCATATCACATTTGCAAGCTTGTAGGTTGCATACTTTTTCCCAGTATATGACTAAATAAATTTAATTTGAAAATATGGGGTAGAAGCTTTAAAAGTAGACTGCTAAGTGTCAGCAATGTTAGCCATAGTCTTAACCAAAATAATTGTCTTCTCACCATTCCTATGAACGTTTTTCTCCATATTTGATAATTGGAAATTAAAAGAACAAGAACAGATGCACAATTCTTTCAAGGCATTTAGGTACTTAACTGCTGTTGAGGTGTTACATTTTGATTGCAGTTGTTGTAGCGTTAGGCACTGAAGTATCTTTGGGGACTCCTATCACAGTGCTTTTACAGAGGTAGTTCAGAAAGTGGTGGAAGGGCAGTGGGAGACAGATTCTTGTGGCTGTGTACAGAAATCACTTCAAAGATTATCTTTCTTCTCTTTCTTCCTTGTTCGCATATCATTATTGGACTTGTTGCACATTGATGAAGATGGGCCGCTGTTAGTCTTCATAAATGTTCTAACACCAGTTATGCTTTTCTTTGTAATGTTTCATAGCTGACATCTAAGCAATTATGCTGTTTAGATGCTAAAAGCGGATTGCACATAAACAATGATTACGTTTTTTATTTGTCAGGGTCTTAAACACTATGAAGTCAGTGGTAGAAATACTGTCAACTTTAGTGTTTGTCAATTTGTTTGAAGATTAATTCTTTTTTCCAGTGGCTTCACGATTTAAGGCACAAAACATTTTAATGGAATTAACGTTTGTTAGCCTTCTCTCAGATGTAAGCTTTTGCCGATAAGGATCTGACTGTAAAACTGGAACCAAATAAATCATAAGCAAATTATATTGAGGGTAGAGGATTATAAGAACATAACAGAGTAATTCTGCTGTGTATTGGGCTAATGCTTGCTTTACAGAACCTAAGACAGTATCTGGTGTGCTCTTGTATATATTTACAGCACTTAAATGTATTAATTACAGCAAATTTGCTATATGAATCAGAACAAAATACATGATTTTTCTGGGCCATTTTGCTGGTGACAGCAAAATTACATTTTGGTGAAAGTCTCTAAACATGTGGCTCAGAAACAGTGGACATGCACATTGACACAGCTTGTGTTTTGGAACACAGTCACTCTATTTATTCTTTTAGGTATTGGTAGAGTATAGTAACATTTTTAGTGAACAGGTTTTTTGTATTGCTAGGAACTAGGATAGATTTATCTATAATTCATTTGTGAAAAGCAAAAAAGAATGAGTTCTGTGGTAAAGTATTTTTCAAAGACACTTCTATTTTTGAGTCTGAGAGAAAGCTATTCCAAAGTCTTTAGTCTTGCATGATATTCCCTAGTTTTCTGCTTTTAACTTGTTAGATGAGCTGAAAAGCTATTTCACATGCTACCATTTCTCTTTCCACTTTGCATAAACTTCAGTCATTTAGTTATAAAAATTTACCAGAAAGAACTTTTTCACATCAGTACGTGATAAAACATATTTCAACCAATATTTAAAATCAATATATGTTACCCAATTTTTTAATGGACTTGTGTGCACTAGCAGTTTAAAATTACTCTCCTAATTGGCCTTAATGCATAAAAATAAAACTGTTACCTTTTTAATATTTTTTTTTTATTCCTTTCACAGTACAGGGCCTGAAGATTTGATGTGATGAGTTTCCTTAGGTTTTTTTTTTTATCTAGTGGATGCTAAATGCACTGGCTAAATAGTAAGATTAAACCCAAGATATGTCTTTACTTCAGTTTTTCTATCTGGTCATATAATAATATAGCAAGATTTTTAAAAGTGAAAATATGTAATTTTAAACTTCTAAACAACTGTAGTTAAGAGGTTTCTTACAGTGTTTATAATTTTTCTTTCTGTTAGAAGTGAGTCATTATGTGTGTCTGAATTCTTTAAAGCTTTTGTTCTGTGGTGCTCTAATACTTTAAAAATTTTTATCATTGTCATTAATTTTTCAGCAATATTGACTTTTTTCCAGACTCAACACATTTTTTTATCATGTTAGCACTCTAATTAAGCAGAAACAAGAATTGCTTTTCAGGTATGCGTCAACCATTTGTATAATAAACTGGATAAGTAATGTGATACAGTATTTCCATCTAGTAACACAGTATTTCTGTGTAAGTTGTTTGAAAGGTATTTCCATTTCTGAAAGTAATAGCACTACATTCAGAATCAATTTTATTAGCTCACAGAAGGAATTTGGACATGAGAGCCTCAAAACTAATTTTTGCATTATTAGACATGTGTGCACTGTTAAGATAGAAGATACATAACATCAGTCACATTCTCCTACCGAGTGAAATCTGTGAATCACTATTTGGGAATTCTTTCCTCATAGAATTAGTTCTGTTAGTGTTAGAACTGATTTTGTAAATCTCCAGTATTTACCTAGTTTATTTAGCATAAATCTGTATGTTAGAAAATAGAGCATTATTGTGTCAGAGTCAAATACTGTTTGACCAGGTTCTTTTAGATATGCCACATGTGGAGGATGTAATGTTTAATAACAGGTTTTCTTGTTTAAAGATAGTTGATGTTACACAGGACTTCTAATTTAGCAGAGTCATACAAAATGTATTGCATAAAAACACAAACATGGGTTACACTTAGTAAAATAGAGCAATTGCAATATATAGTTTTACCACAGTTATCAATGTGATTCCCATTACAGTATCTATAATATGATCACCATCCCAACACTAGGGATCCCTGGTCACTGCAAGAAATACATGGGTTGAAGAAAGCTCAAGCCCATTGCTCTCTTTGTATTTCTTTTGTTAGTTGTCTAGATTTTGTACTCCGTGTTGGGCTGAGCCAAATATTCACTCTTCCCATGCTGGTTGACTAACTCAGGGAGGCACTCATGCTTTTAATGAACTGGGGAGAAACATTTCCACAGGCAGTTAAACTACTTAACTGTTGATAGCTGTTTATCCAAAACAAAGGCCACCCTTTGGTCCTCTTTGTATTGAGATAATGATTGCAACTTTATCTTTGCAAAAAAGATCATTGCAAAGCAATGATGCTTTGCAACAACTGTGCTCAAGTGCCCTTCACCTCACCCATGTCCATCTCTGAGCTTTATTCGATTTTACGGTTGTATTGGTGTATTCACAACCAGTAAATAATTGGTTGTGATACTTGGTCAAATAATTTCACGTTTATTCACATATCATGAAAAAATGTATTCCTATGGTCATATTTGAAAGCTTGATCTATTAAAACTCACACCCATGAAAGTCACTCCCATTGTGAAAATGTCTCACATCTGACATTTGGGAAAATGGTTTGAAAACTGATCAGCTGTTTGAAAATTTGAAAAAGACTGTTGGAGAACAAACTTAAACATCACTAGATGTTGACTAAAAAAAAAAAAAGCTAATGCAGTTAGCATAAGATGAGTAGGATTTTCATTCTTTTCTCGGTGTCGTGGTTGCTGCGCATCATGCATCGGGCTGCGTATGATCGGCATTAAACTCAACTTGCTTTATGAAAACATTTTTGGTTAAAGCAAAAGAGGGCATAATGAAATTTTTACATGCTATTGTTAAGTGAGTGACACAATGCTAATAAAAATAATAAATAATATATTGTAAAAATGTGTCCTGCACTGGTGTAATAGTTTTGAAATAATTGAAATCTGAAGCAATGACTTGTTAACACCTTAACTTTGCAGCAGTATTCCAGGTTTAATATGTTAACAACCTTAAAAGGTAATAAACTTCGGTTCTCAAGAAGAAAGTATAAATTTCTAGGGGATTATTTTAATGATATTTATGTTTGTTTGTTTTTTTTTTTAACAGCTGAGGATGCATGTGGAGGAACTATGAGAGGATCCAGTGGTATCATCTCAAGCCCAAACTTCCCTAATGAATATCATAATAATGCAGATTGCACATGGACAATTGTGGCAGAGCCCGGGGATACCATCTCGCTCATATTTACAGATTTCCAAATGGAAGAAAAATACGATTATTTGGAAGTAGAAGGTTCGGAACCACCTACAATATGGTAAGTCAACTCTTGCAATTTTAATGTGGTAAAGAAAAATATGATGAAATGTGGAAGGATAACTTTTGTTACTTTTCCTTTTGGCAAGAGTCTTGCTGAAAACAAAAATCCTCACCACAATGATGTTGTTGCTATGGCGTAGATGTTAATGTTTTAATTGCAGCTGTGAAACAATTTCCAAATATATTCCAAGGATATAACATTGAGATGAAAGACACTGTAGGCTTATTCACCTCATTGTCTGTAGATCTAACATTCTAAGCATTATTGTATTAAAAGTGTATGTATTTAGAAACAGAATGGAATGGACTCCTGTGCTGTTAAGGATTGGTGGGGCCTTCAGGGAGTTTGATAATGTCAGGGAGTGAATGGCATGGAGTCCTTTCAGCACAGAGGTGGGGAAAGTAATGTTGGTCACAACTTCTGGTCGCAGATTCTCTCTGGAAAAGTTTCTGTCCAGAGAACTGCATATGTAGTCTCACTATATAACGTGCTGGGTGTATGACTACTGTTACACTAATCTGGAAATTTCCGTCCTGATCTGTGAGATGCAACACCTTGAGCTCAATATCCACAGCATTTTTTGTTTGGATTTTATTCCAAATATACAACCTTTAGAGAGGATTTCTGTTTGTTTGTTGACTCAGCAGTAGTAACAGTATTTTCGCTAGGCTGGCAGCTGCAATTCTTAATCTTAGTGTAGATGCATCGTGTAAAACCAACAGAAAAAATAGTAAAAAGCCTCTTTCAAGATCAGGCTCAGTTAAGTAGAAAACAAAAAATGTGTTCTGTGGTTTTCTGGCTTGCTAGTTTTATGACAGCATCACAGTATGCAAGAAGTATGAGAATATGATAAATCCTTGTGTTTGTTATATAAGTTTAAATATACTACTGGTATATTATACTGGTTCACAAAAAAAGAGGTTGTATATAAAACCATAAATAACAGTGATGTTCTCCAGTAAAACCTTAAGCTCTTGACTGGTTCAAAAAACTTTAGGAGGGTTCTGCACAACAGACAGAGGACTTTCAATGACAGATGAATCAACACGTGGTGGGCTAGCAACATTAAAGTCAGTAGAGTCTTGTTTTCTTATTATCAATACAAAACCAATCACCAAACATAGCATAGATGAAATAATCAAAGTTATTTTTAATTTTGTAATATGAAAATAACACAAATGACATAATTACATTGTTTTGGAAACATCAATCGCAGTTTCTACAAGTGATGCTTATAAGTAATATTCCTTACTGCTTCAGGGTATCGTAGAAGCCTATACACTAAGTCTCAGCTTTAATAAAGAGTATTTCATAATTTGAGTTAATTCATACTGCCACCTACATAGTTAATTACCTGTATTAGAATATTACTTAATTGCCATTGAGATTTTCAAGCTGTTAAACTGAAATCTTTTGAACTAGCTGTCAGCTGAAACAATTTTTAAACAATAATCTATAATCATTATTGGTGAGGTAACACCAATGACATGCAGACAATATGAATCACTTGAATAGGTAAAGGTGCATTCTATTACTCCTGAATGTGCTTTATGTATTCAGTCATGAGCTTCAAACAATTATTTATTTTTTTTTTCTGCAAAGGCTTTGGTTATATTTAAATGATATAATAAAATTATTTTATACATGGAAATTCTCATCTGTTTACAAAACATAGAAAATTACAGTGCTAATTTAATAATTGCTCATGTAGAGAAGCAGATTGAGAGCATATTCTTTTTTAGCTTGTCATTTATATTCCCTAAATTAGGTTGATATATTCAATTATGCAAAAGTATCCCTCCCATATGTTAGGAAAAACAGATTTGGAAAGCTTAATTAACAACAATTTGTTAATTAGATTTTGAAGTGCTGGGGCCTGAGCTGTGGGTGCCGAGTTGGAGTAGACCTGTGAATGAGTCACAACCCAGCAGAATGTTTTGTTTTTCCTATTGGCTTCATGTTCCAGAGGCAGAACCTGGCCCACCTGTGTCTCTGTGGCTCTGCCCTCACCCAGGTGCTTGTGGTTGGGGTAGTGGGTGAGGCCAGGGCTACTTCAACCAGGAGCTGATTAGTTGGAGGAGTTTCCTGTTGAGTGTGGCATCTCTTGGGGCTGGTTGCATCTTGCTCAGCTCTCATGGTGGTGTCCTTCCATATGAAGGGTCCCTGAGGGAGCCATCTCTGTCTGTTGTGTCCAGCAGGCAATGCTGGCACCACAGTGGGCAGTGGAGGAGCTGGGCCTGCAGGAACCTATTGCAGGACTGTTTGAAAGAAGACTTCTGAGGGGATGTTGCTGAGTTCAGCATTGGCCTGTGTGATCAGGCAACTGATGGCAGCATAAAAATGGTGAAGGCTGAATCAGCACAACAGATTTACGGTAGTAATACTTTATTATTCCCTTATACCATAGCTTGAGGTTTAGTTCAAGATCTCTTAGTTTCTAAAGTCTACATAGAAGCTTTTCTCTAAAGCTAAAACCAGACTCTTGATCTTTCATTTTGGAAAATAGATATTACATAATTTGTAAAATTACTAAAAATGTATTGGTTGGTATGGATAATAAGTAGTATTATAAGATCATTCTTAGATATTACATACGTTGATTTAAAAACCCCCACAAAGTTTTCTTCTTCTGCACATCTGCTATGTAACATAATATACCCATTTTTTTAGCTCTAAGTAAAACAAAGAGCTTAGAGTATACATCGAATAGATAGTCTATGATTATCCAGGAGACAAGGCTTGGAATTCTCCATGAAGTGCTAGTTTTCCATGGTTTTCCAGTCAGTTATTCCAAGTCTTTTCTTAAAGAAAATCTTGATAGATCATTTTCATTTAAGTAGTAGGAAAAAATTGCATAGATGGAATTCTGGGTTTTTGTTTTCTGATGTCAAGGGCTGATTCTGATGTTTGGTAACTTGAATTCAGTAAAGGTGTTTTTTTTTTAATTTTGGAAGTGAAACCAGGATAAAGTGAGGAAACTCTTTTCCCCATTTTTTCTCAACAAAACAAAAACTCAAGAATAAATGAGATCTAGTGAAATGTTCCTTTTTGCTGAAGTCAAAAGTTAGATTTGAGACATCTATAGGTGAAAGAGGTAGCAATGTCATTATGGGATGATTTATTTAGCATATGGTTCAGAGTTAAATATTCTGAGAATATCTGAACATGTCAGAGTTTTCTAATGCTTGCTACTTCAGTTTCCATCACTTATTTTGCTGGTGGTCACTTTTAATGGAGTATTTAGTAACCACTGAGCTGAAAATGGGAATGATTCTCTAGGCTGCTTTGACATGGGTGTCCTGGATTTCAGCATGTACTCCAGTCTGAATTGTTAATTATTATGACTCTAGTTAAATTGTATAGGCAAAGGGGTAGAATCTCCTTCCCAGAATATTCTGAGAGGTGCTTAGATCAGTCACCTGATGAAAGTGAGTGAGAATAGCAGGTATATATTTCACATTGTCCTCAGCAAAACCATTAAATCTGTATCTTCTATTCCTGATTACCAGCTTAATTTAGCTGTTTTTGAAAAACAAGTTGACAGTTCTCCTCCTACATGTTTGGAGAACTTGGTTATTACAAAAAAAAAAACCAAAACAAAACCCCAAGAAACTCAGCAAAGGTATTAGACTAATAAAACTTGAAATGATGATTAATTCTGAATGAACCAATATATTTTTTTTGGTGGATAGACTGGAAAGTAGTAGAAAATAGTGGTTATCATTAAGTATGTGCTTAGAGCTCTCAATTCAGAGAATTGCTGTAATAAAAGGATCACAATTTATTTTCAATGAACATATAATTATGCAAATTTATTATTTGTTAACATGAAGGTGTGCATTAATGTGAAGGTGTTTGAGACTGTAGCAGTGAAATGTTGTAGGGAAAATGTACTTCACTTTTAACATGACATTAAAAAAAAAAGCAAAGTTTTCAGCTCTGTTTTTACTCTCTGGGTAAAAATGTACTTCAGAGAGAAATCTATAGTGTTCTAACATTTGACCTGGTACTGGCAGGTTCATACAAAACAGTAGGACACATAAGTACCGTGTTATCAAAGATAAATTTGAAATATGATGTAATTACTCATTTTAAAACAAAATAACTAATTTCACTTCTCTCTTACTGATAGTGTGTTTTGAAGTATTTAGTAATGTTTCCTATTTAATTTTCCTAAAATGTAAAGGAGGCTTAAAATTTTCCATAGTAAATTGAAGCATTGTGTTGTCTAGGCCGTCACTCTGCTTCTGATTTTAGCCAAATTCTTTTTTTTTCCTGTATGAATTTAGATACAATGTAAAATGATACATACTGAATGAAATTTGTGTTGGTGAAACTACAGGCAATTTATTTCTGTTCTGAAATACATTTAAATATGTTTGATATTGCATATTATGTGCATCATATCAATTGCATTAGGATAGACAACAGTTAGGGAGCAATGGTGGGCAAAATTAACTTCTCCCTTGCAACAGTGATTTTGTGCATTTTTTCCCCAACAAGCTTGAATCCAAGCTTAAAAACTCTGTTAAGAAAGTTTTAAAATACTAGCAGTATGTTTAAAAAGTGGTTAGGGAAATAGTACACAGTGTTTTATAGAGAAACAACATGCTTAAGTAAGTATTCATATAGAATAAGCTTTAGGTGAAATAAACTAATGGTAATGTATCTGTAAATTAAATTTTACAGAGGAAAAAATTAATCTTGCACAGTTTTAGTCATGATGTAGCATGCTATTGCAGTAGCATCTGAACATCATTAAGAATAGCTGTTTTGGATCAGTAAATGTTTATATTTGGAGTTCAGTGTCTGATAGCAGCAACAGCAATTGCTTAGGAAAAGAATAGAAGACACCAGGATGATATGGTGTGCTCTTCCCCCTGTGTAGACTCCCAGCTTCTGTAGTTAGTCATTTTGGAACTTCAGGAACTAATATTTGCCTTAAAACTGATACAGATCTATTTACAGCTATTTCTTATCTTAATCAGTCATTCTTCAAGGGTCATTGTGTTCAAGGTCCTCTGGAGAGTATCAAATGAGGAGGTTTTTTTTTTAAAGTCCAAGTATCAATGAGTTCCCTGTTACCCACACAATCATGTATTCCTTAAAATAACCTTAACTGATGTGGCAGTCATAACTTTCCTCTATAGAAGCTGTATCATTCCTTTCCTTACATTCATCCCCATATATATACACCAATTCTCTTCCTTTTTACTGTTTTAATCAATTCTGTAAAGTAATGAAGCATATCAGCCTGTGACTTTCTCCTAACTTTGAAATGACTTAGCTCCTCACTTTCATCTCAAGTCCTGGATACTTGGTCATCAATTTTGTGTGAGGATCTGTTTTCCTCAAGGATACAGTTGTGGGATCAATATGTCCTACGTTCCACCTCAGCTGACAGTGTGAACAAGAATATGTTGGGCTCATCGTCATTATTTGTAATGTAGTCATTGATCACTATTCCGAGATGTCAGTATGCGTTTTGGTAACATCTCGCATTTTCACACGCTTGTACCCTTTGCACCACGTTGTAAAAACCTTGGAGGTTTGCAACACACAGGACAACAGCACATTACCTCAGACATTTTGAGCAGTGAGAAAAGACTGGAGATGGAAATTTTATCCAAGTGCTACCCAACCTGAACATTGCCTGTTCACTCTAGTGGAGCCTTAAGTAGTGTGTCAGTCTGCATTCATGGCCTGATGCTCTGGGTTCATTCCCTGGGACAACTGGTTTTAGCACTATAGGCTTCCTGCACTGTCTAGAATACAAAGTCTCTCACACTCATATTCTTCAATGATCCTTTTTCGAAAATATGTATGGCATCTTATGTGCCATTTTCCATGCCTTTTTTGTCATTTGCAATTTAACGATTATGAAAATTAGTATTCCCTGACTCTTAATCTCATTTTAGTAGTGCTATGAAAGAAAAAAATGTTAAACATTCAGTGCTTTGCAGAACTTGTAAGCCATATTGGTGAAGAATACATCAACTAGTGCTAATTAAAAGCAAAGTGAGGATAAATAGACAGATGACGGTTATTATGGAAAAGGCTTTTATTTGGGGATTTTTTTGAGGGGAGGGAAGATGCAGTCAATTCATATTGGACATCTACATGGTGATTTTTAATTGCCAGTTCAGTTACAATAGAAATTAGCCTTCAGGAGGCATTTAAAAATGAAGCATGCTGTTGTTCATGATTAACCTACAACAGGCATATGCAACAGGTTCTCAATCATATCTTTATAACAAAGCAGTTATTTGATTTATGCAGGCATCCAGTGTCTGAACAGGTTATTTTCAGTCAATGTGCTTGATCAAGTGATGCTCATAGGTAAGGCTACAGAGGAGAATCTCTGCCTAACATAAATGTGGCAGCACAGGGATATACAATCATGCACAAGTACTAATGGAAATAATAACATCTTGGAGAAGAAACCAAAACAGACAAGACAAGAAACAGAGGTGCTCCTAAATAGAGATTAAAATGGGGGAAAAAACATTACCTCAGGCCTGGCAATAGTTTTCATGAAAAATCATGTCAAATCAGAAAGTGACAAGTCTAATTGTTTCTTTTTTATTAATGAAGGTGGTTGACACTGACTTAGATATTATTGCTGTTTTCTCATTAGTTACTATACAGAGTTTTTAAATTGTGCTTAATGCTCAGAGGAAGGACTCAGCAAAGTAATGTTTATGAGTAATATGATCCTAACAGGGATATTAAATACCTCAGATGATCAGTGCTTTGCAATCTGATACAGTTGAGTTACAATTTAAAGAATGTAAAGGAAAAATTGATACTGCTTAACACAGGAAAAATGCCTTCAGAAGAATGTTGCCAAATAGATGGAAAAAATTATTCAATTAGTATGGCAAACAAAGCACAGTCATAAAAACCTGCTGAAAAGTGATTAGCAGAATATTTGTTTACTGATAGTGGATAGAATTAATTTTTAATTGGATTTAACTGGAAAAAAAAATAACTGCAAAAAGCAGCGAACTTTTGGAGGGCCTAAGTCCTATTCCCCTTCTAAAACAGGCAACAGAAGATAACAGAGATAATGCTTAACTGTAGAACATGGTAAACAACAAGTCAAGAATAGGAGGAATGCTAACGGTAAAAGTCTGATTTGAGTCCTTGATAATCCATGCATTGTGCATTGTAGTTTTCATCCTCTTTTTCTGAAGGACTGAGGGCAGAAATGAAGTGTCTTGCTTTCTTGGAAACAAAATCTTTCCATAGAAACCAGGTATTTGTGTCCTTCAGTGTTTGCCTCTGTGGTTTGATTTTGTATGCGGTGGTTCAGCATTTCATCTGTGGCATTTCTATAAGGTCGTTCAGAGCAGTCCAAGAAGCACACTGGGTAGGGTCAGGCACAGTGGTAGTGTTAGGAGGGGTATTTTTTATGGTGATTATGGAGGTTAATGGCATGTTTTCCATTGTCTTGTTCTGTGATCCCATTTGCTAACCATCATTTGAAAAAGACTTTGAAACTGACTTTACATCTGGTGCTCTCAAAATGCTTGCTACATTGTGAAAGAGATTTGCATCTAAGACAGGAAAAAGATATCCAGTCACATGTTTGACAGTAGAGATGGAGGCTTCTCTGTCTTGTTTTGTGCTATTTGTTCTTGTGTGTTTCTGAAGAAAGAAGGCCTGTTCATGGAACCCTGTTCTAGTGATTTTTTCTGCATTAGTTTCTCAGGTTGTACTTGAAAGTGTAGCGTACCAACACATTACATGGTGAAAATCTTCATTCTGTTACTTAACAGTAAAGACCTTGAAGTCTATGCTTTTTTTAAACAGATAAATTTGGTTATCTTATGACATTTATAATAAATAGACTTAGTCCTTAGTAAAGGAAACCATCATATCTGTGGAAATACAAATCAACTGAACTTGTAAATCAAGAGTTTAATCCTGGAAATCAGTATGTTATGTATATGTCTACATAACTAGGCTATAGACAGAATGATAGAACCCTTAATCAGGATAATTCAGCATGAAAGGGAAATCAGCAGCTATCTAGTCCAGCCTACTGCTGAAAGCAGGCTCATCTCTGAGGTGAGACATGGTCAATGAGGGCTTCATTCAGGCTGGTCTTGAAAACCTCCAGAGATGTGGAGGAAAACCTTCTTCAATGCCTAACTGTCCTCGTGGGGTAAAAACCTTTTCCTTTTTTTCCTTATTTGGAAATAATTGTTTATAGTCAGAATCAACAAACAAGAATTTATTACGTGCAAACATCTCTTTGAGGTCCAAACACCTCTTGTGGTCTCTTTCTTCATGGATAGGCTGTGGTGTGACCTTTCCTCTGGGCACGTTGCCTGATGTGGCCAGTCCTAGCTTATGAGCTAAAGACGCATGTTGGAGTCCTTCCTTACGCTGGATCACATTGTCCCACTCATCTTACAGGGGTGTGTACGTGACCAGGGTCATGAATCATCCTGTCTTCCTCTAGACTACAATAAGCTAAAGCTTATCTGATACATGTAGTTTATTACTATAAAATACAGTCAGGCTTAGGTGAGACGCTCCTTGTTAAATTACAGCATGTACTTCCGTCAAGCATGGAGTCAAACCTAGTCACTGAATCACCTTGGCTCATTATGGTACAAGTGAACACTTTCCGTGGCCACGAAGTGATACTGCTTTTGAAAAAAAAAATGTTTCCACTCTTCTTTCCAGCTTATCCCCTACCTCACTTTGGCTCTGGCCTTTACATAGTCACAAAGGAACTGCGCCAGGAAGTGATGCAGATAAAAACTAACTTTTTTGAATTCTGGTGTTTGTCAGTAGGCAACACAAGAGTTAAAGAACAGTGAGACACATAAGGAGTGGAAAACTGATTCTTGAAGGAGTAGGACCATTTTATTGCCAAAATAAAGCCTGAACTGTTTTTCTCTCAGGTGTTGCAGCTTGAATGACAGCATCCATAGGGATTTATATTTTTTTAATCTTACATGCAGAGACTTCAGAGTTAATGTCCTTTATATTTTTCTACTGTATCCTTAGTTTATTGTATTCCTGTAATGGTATCACATTTTTTATTCTGATTAAGGTACACAATGTTAGGAAGGCAGTATTTAATTGTTGTACAGTGCAGGTATATCCTAGTGCTTAAATGTACTTCTCCTGAAAAAACATTTCTGAAGCTGTTCCTAATTTCTTACCTTTTCTATGTTTATGCTGAATGCAAAAGTGAACATTTGTAAGCCTTGTCTGAAGATACGTATTTTCATTATTCTGATGGTGCTTTTTATTATGAATGAAGTTATTCTCATCTGGAGTCAAACATATCCACCAGAAGTTTTCAAATGAGCATTATACATTGGATGGGCTTTTTACATCCATTCTTTTCAATGGAGATGGGATTCTATTATATTCTTTCCCAGGGTCTTACCAATATTCAGAAAGAAACTGAAAACTAATCCTCATGAATCCTCATATGGTAGAAGAGTACTCAGTTTTATTCACTATCTCTCTTGGGCAAAGATTTATGGACTACTGTGTTTTTGCTTCCATGGCCCCCTTTAACCCTCTTTGGATGAAGCAGCCCAGACTGCTCCCAGTATTGCTTATTTGTAACTCTGTTTTGTATAAACCAGATAAGTAATAGTCTAGATCCAGGTCATTTTACTCATGAATACTTAAAAAGCATGATCAGTAATAAAAACAAACGCAAAAAATCTAGAATCCAACTCAGCAGTTTCTGGAAAAATAACAGATAGGAAGACTGCTTGATAGTTTAACAGGGAGCACTTTCACTGTGCTTACTTCAGTGGAATACTGCACTTGTTTTGATGTGGTCATTTACTATTGTCTCAGGATGGCAATTGCTGGAGTAGTGAGGGAGAGTGATTGTCTTGACTGGGAAATCTCACAAGTAAGGCTGAAGCAGCCGTATTTTATGCTGCATGAGTTGTATGGTTGGGGAAATAAAGCAGAAGATAACATAAATCTCAGAAACAGGCAGGGGAAAAAACCCACAACCAACCCACAAAACAAAATGTAACGTAAACAAAAACATGTCATTGTTTCATTTGTCATTACAGAGTAATTAAAACTTTATACTTCCATGTCATGTTCTGAGTCCTCCCTGTGATCTCTGTTTACTTTATTCAGCAAAGTAAGTGATGGGCTGTGTGAGAACAGCAATTCCTGCAGAGATAATCTCAAATCACTCTTGTTTCTAGATTCTGTATGAAAATCATTAGTATTTTATACATTAGGTAAACTATGCACATTCATTATTCCATCTTTTATGTCTCAGGCTGTAATGGCTGAAAGTATGGTATTTTGAATGCACGAATGAAACCCTTTGCATTCATGAATAACTCCTGACGAGATGAAACATTGCTTATATGTGGCCTACAGATTACACAGAACTTCAGATGCTGCTGCTTTTTTTTTTTTTTTGTTACTGTCCGTTTGTTTTGCCTGTGAAAATCAGTTTAGGTGATTTAGGGTGCAGATTCCCTTGTAAAATGAACCAGTCACTAAAACAAAGTATTAAGCATCCTGTGAGTCTTCTAAAGCAATTTCTTCATATTAAGGATTGACACAATGTCATACCACTGTCAGAACAATTTTAAATAATTTTATACCACCCAATAAGCAGCTGGCTGGTCACAACCCACAGCTTGCTGGTCATGAAATACCAGTCAGTAAAAAAGAAAATAAGTAATTTGTGTATGCTTACTGTATGTTTATTCCTTCTTCATACAGTAGGTCATGTAAGTGAAAAATACACCAAAACTCATCAGTCTAGAGCTTTGAATATGAGCCTTGAACAAATGACTTACTCTTAAAACAGTCCTATGCTGAAGTCTAAAAAGTCTATTCAAATAATTGTGTCACTTCAAGAAATACTTTTCCTCTTATGTTAAGATGTGAGCAGTACTTTTAGTGTAATCTTTGTCTGGTCTCATTTTCCATCCAATTAGAAGTTCTTGCTGGACTTCCGTTTACTAAAAAGCTTTTTGGTTCTTTTTGTGTAAGATCCAGTAAGTAAGTTGCTGGAGCCTTCACATGTCTCAATCAGCTGTTCCAGCACCCAAACTTGCAGCATTGGTCTATTATATTTGAATCAGCAGAAAAACTAACTACTACATAGTGTATAGTCTCTCATCCTTGAAGCATATAATACAGGTTCTGACATCTTTCATGTGGATATATTGCACTGCCACACAACTTCTTTTCCCAATTATTTTTTATGTCAAAGGGTAAACTTTTACCATCATCTCTGTTTGCTGAGCAAGAACATACTGGTCTACATGTCCTAAATGAAGTTAGGGGTAAGGTGAAGGACTGTTGCAATGAGGCTTAATTCTTGTTTAGTAGCTGACACCATGTCTTTCAAGAAAAATCCAACCACCCTTGAACTGAACCTTCCAACTTTTTGTCAAAACTTTTCAATTCTGTATAACATACAGAATTTGAGATTCAGTCACAAAATACAGGCATCTTTACTTGTTTGTGTTTTGTTTTGTGTGCATTTTGGTTGGTTGTTTGGTGTTTTGTTTGTTTTCCCAGGGTTAACTATAATAAAAGGATATTTCCTTAAAAAGGTAGAATTAAAGAAGTGCTGCAGTGTTGACTGCAATTAAAAGCTAGTTCAGTTTACACAGTGAGGTTCATAGTACTTTGCAACATGTCCCGTATTTCTGATCTTTAATTTTCCTTTTGCTGCATCCTGAAGCATGGGACATAGATTTAAATTTTAGTGGCTCTTAATTCTGGACAGGAGTATCAGTCATGGTGACTGAAAAGCAGTTGATGAAAGCCAGCTGGACCGTTCAAGAGAATATCTATATGTATTTTCCATTAAAAAAGATTAGGAACATGCACTCTCAACTGAATTCTGTGAGCAACCCTAAAAGAAATCGGAATTAGAAGTAGGATGCCATTAGTATCTGCCAGTGGGGAGAATAATATGGCGGACAGCTAAAATACTGGCATTTTTTAAAGATATTGCATCAAACAGACAAAAAAGGGAGGTAGAAGTACTGTATCAAATATCTAGTGTATATATTTATTTGCTTTCAGTCAATCACAAAATAAAAAAGATTGCTTTCTTATGGTATATCCATCAGTATTTTAATATATATGGCATTTGAAAAAAAAAAAAGGGTAGTGCTAACCTTATTGAATGTTAAATTAGAAGCACAAGGCATTATTTTTATTCTTAAAAAGTAATCAGAAACATGTAAAGGACTTTATTTGATGAAAAGCAGGATTTAATTTATCTGGAAATCAACTGAAACAGCAGAATAGTAGGATGGGCCAATTAAGGTTTGAGAAAAAAAACTAGCTCAGTTTTCCATTGCAGAAATTATTCAGACAGTAGTTACTTTAGCTTCGGTTATGAGAAACGGAGAGAATATCTGTCTAAAAATATGAACAATTAAGGCAATTTGAGTGAAATATTACTATTATTACTATTGACAGGTAAATAGACATGAGTACTAAATACAAGGACAACAGACATTAAAAAAACCCCACCAAGACAAATTTCAAAGAATAAGGGTTAAGATAATCTACAGGAGATCTGGCAGTAAGTGGAAGTGAGTACATGAAGCACATAATAACGGACTGTCCTAATACAAAAGAAGGCTACAAACCAGGGCCCATTAAAGGTCCTAGTGCAGTCACAAGGATATAGAGATCAGAAAGAAATGTTACAAAAGGTGAGAAAAGAACCACATCACTAATGAACAAAAGCATAAAATCATAGGAAGCTGTGAGTATACAATAAGAAAAGCTATCGCAACTGTGAATTGCAACTACAAAAGGGTATAAAAGACAGTGATGGAGGGACTCAATAAATACATGAGAAGTAAAAACGAAACAAGGAAATGGTGCAAAGCAAGTAACGGAGGGAAACAAACAGGAACACCTGGGCAGTTGTAAGAAAGTTAGCTCTGAACTCTGGAAAGAGATGATGCAGTAAGTGATGAAAACTTAATGCAAAATCTAATTCTACTTACTAACCATCTTTTAAAATTACAAACTAGTGGAAAAAAGGCTCAGTATTGTCTCTAAATACGTAGCACGTAGCTGGAAAAATTGAATACAAATAATAATTACTTAGTGTCTGCGAGTGTTGTGTTGCATCTTAAATGACTTAGTTCTAGGCCTGGTAATATTAAATATTGTTGCTAGGTAGTGGAATAAGAATGATACATAAATACCATTATTGACACTGAACTGGGGGGGGTTGCAGGCCCTTTAGGGGATAGAAGTATACTTCAAAAAGATAGTGAGAAATTAAAGTGATTGTGCATATGCTAGCAACGTGAAATTCACTTCTGGCAAGTACAAAATACTGTAGACTATATGAAGAAGACAAAAGCATAAATGTAAAATAAGGAATAAATACCTAGACGAATGTAATTGTCTTTTACTGCATAATTTGTATTATATCACTTTCCAGCCAAATGTCATGCACAAAGGTAAATTTTTTTCATTGAAGTGGAAGTTAATTTTTGGCGGTAATAATTGGTTTGTTTAGTAAAGTAAATAAAAATTATTATTCTAAGAAGGGTTTACTTACAATCTACTCTAGTCTGGAAAGTCCACATAATGAGCTGGCCTTTTTAATGAGGTACCAGAATTTTGCAGAGTTTATGGTATTTCATTCTAACAACACAGATTATTGGTAGATCTTCTAAATGTTGGTTTTATGCTGTTGCAAAGCTTTTATATGTACTAGTTAATATATTAAACAATTACATGAATTTTATTATAAAGAAACATTTTCATAAACGTTTTCTCTCTGTCCTACATAGAAGCCAGCATTGTTTCATGGGCCTACTTGGCTCAGAGTTCCTTGGGGAGAGGGGAAGGTAAAGAGTTGAGAACTGAGAACAAATGGTATTTGCTTATAACACAATGAAAATGTTACATTTGCATTTTAAGACACAATAATTTTAGATATGTATGTTTCAAACACCTATAAATTGATGACTTTTGAATCCAGGGATTTTTATAAATAGCAGGGATTGAACTAGTAAAACCATTTTGAAGCATTCCCAATTACTGATCACTTTTTGTTATTTTAAATGTATTAATTACCCACAATTAAAAATATACTGTGAGATTTTTTAGTAATCAGGAGAACCTTCTGTGTTCATTATATTCTTTTTTTAGACATGTATTGCTCTTTAAATCTTTGGTATGGCCTCTGTTAACAGGGACTGTGATGTCTGCTGTTGGAAAAATTAAACTACAAATGTTCAACACAGAGTCATGGTTCCAAATCAGAGAGAGGTTAAAATGCTGGGACAAGGATCACTATTTCACAGTCTGATTTACTGGACACAGCAGATGGCTAGCAGTCAGACCCATGCAGTGGTATTCCTGAAGTGCATGCTTGCCTCTGAGAGCAGGATTTAGTTTTTGAAATTGTGATTTTACACACACCTGTGTATAGAGGGTTGATATCAATAAAGTAATTTTTGCATGTATACATACTTATACTTTGATTAAGAAACAAAAAATCCATCTTGTCACATTTCTCATAAGATTTGCTGCAAATGTTGCTTTTAAAAGTTGTTTTTATAATATTTATTCTTCTAAGAAAATATAAAACACACTAAAAAAAATACGTCTGTGTTATTCTGGATATGTTACCATACATAAACTCAATAACTGATGGTATATCAATAGTATATTTGGTACATATCATTTTTTAACATGATATATTGGAAGTCAGTAGACTTTGGCCCAGACTCTTGGTTTACACACAGATCACTTCATGTATATCTAAAAGATTCAGCTCAGTGCCATACCAGTCTAGGTCTAGAACTGGAAGCAGTACAGCTCCATCAGTGGGCATCCTTACTCAAGGTAATTACTTTTGATTCTATGTGCGTGAATATTTCTGTATGCTGTTTCTCTTGGAAACATAGTCCTATGTTAGCTTCAGCCAGGTATGTGGCGCAAATGGGAAGGATTGTGGTGCTCTGTGGTGCAAACTTCTTTCACTTAGTATCCTATATCCACAGTTTGTGTATTCCAGTGGTTCAGAATGTTCAAGCAGAGATATGATTTTCAGAACTCAAATTTCATGAGATACTTGGTGCTAACTTGAGTATCTCAAAGGCATTGCTCGTGATTGTCTAGATACACCAGTTATCTGCAGAATTTATGCAGAACCGAAGAGGTAATTTGCTCTCAGTAAAGAACAGAAGGGATTCCGACACTTAAGAAACAGTCTCTGTAGTCAGTAACAAAGGCCATAATTCAGATGAGAAAAGCAACTTTTGTAATTTTTTGAGACTCAGTACGCTTTTCATAGATACAGGGTTTGGTGACAAAAAGACCTAGTGGATAATCTAGTGTTCCCTCCTGTAAATGACAGACTTCTCACTTTCATTTGTTCTTCTGTGCTAATTTAAAAAAATAGCCAGTCTTCTACAGTCTTCACTTAAAGGTGCTAAGTGATTAAAAATCCCAACTATCTTTTCTTTTTATAACTGTTCTAATAATTACTTACCATTGTTTTCAAAAAATAAAAAAAAATTACACTTCAAGTGTGTACTCACATTCCTGTATTCACAGGATTGTTTTTCACATTTTTTTTATTTCCTCACTCCTCACTGCCTGTGCAGTGTTTTGCCCTTTCTTCAGTACGTTTTATTACCTTACAGATATATTGCGGAAGAGGGGAAGGTCACTATAGATAAATATAAGCAATTTAAAAATATAAATGTCTTACATGATAAATGCAGTAGAACTAGAAGGAGACCAGATGCTTGAGATATAGAAGACAGTTGTTGCACTAAACGTAACAGAGGAAATATTAATTCACGAAAAATGAGGTGGAAACTAATGGAGCTGAATGGTTCTGTGAGTAATCTGTGTGGACTCCTGGATAGCAATAATTATGCAGTAAGAGTAGCTTTTAATGACAGATTTCAGTATCTACCTTGGTACGTTTTCAGAGGCAGAAAAGAAGAAATAGGAGGGAGTGAACTCAGAAAAAGATAACCTGTAGTTTGAGCTGAGTTGCTTAGCTTTTATCCTCTTAGTTTGTACTGATGAGTTGTTCTTTAAAGGCATTTCAGGGCTTGCAGTGCCTTATTATCACCCTTAAAGAAGATGAAATGACATAACTGACTCAGGCCTAACATTGACAGCATTTTGAATTTTATTCTAATGTTAAGGCACAGCTCTTTTAAGATACATTTGCTTTTGGATTTAATATCTATGAGTAACTAGAGCGGCAGATACTCAGGAAAACTTTCAGATTCTAAAAGTACTTTTTCTAATAAGACCCATGGGATCTCTAATTTTGCTTCAGAGTGGGAGTAATTTGACTTATATTTTAAACTTTGTCTCCAGCCAGAGTTGCATACCAATTTCCCTTTATGCTGTACAGAAAATTTAATTAGAGTCTTTCACCAGTTTGAATATTGCATTCCAATATGTGCTTTTCATTTTAACTACTGTAGTTACATGAAGTACTAAGAATTAGGAAGAGAAGTTAAATGAGAATTAGCTGCAGGGAGAAGTATTCTTTCCTTCCTATTTCCAGTGCCTCCTAGTTTCTTCAGTGTGAATCTGGCGATACTACTATCAACTGCTAGCCTAGTAAACATGACTTTTGCCTTTTTACTGGGAAGTGGCCACAGGCTTTGTAGTGATATGACAGTGGGATTGTTTAGGACTTTTCTGAAGAGTCTTGGCCTGAGCTGATTTTAGCTTGTTTGAGCTCTGACAATTGCCTACTGATCAAGTGACTCTGTGACTGTCATTTATAGTAAAGGTCTGACATCTCTAGGCAGTTGTTGTGTAACATACACACTGTGTTAATAGGGACAGAGGAAGGCTGGGAACCAATAAGAAAAAAAGCAAGCTTTGTTAAGGAAAACATCAGCTAGCCCAAAGGCGATTCAAGATTGAGGAAGGGGAGTTTTATCGTTAACATCTTTCCAGGGATGACCTCAGGATACTGGTGATTCACAATAAATGTTTTCCCCTTCTGTTTTGAAAGAATGAAGTGCTGATCTCAGGACAGAGGGACACTGAAAGGGTGAACATAACACCAGAGAAAAAGGATAGATACTGGGAATATTAATTAAAGAAGTTACTAATATTATTAATGAAGTTTTTCAATACTTAGACTATTAGTCAGTTAAAACATTAGTTGGACTAACAGTACCTTTTGGCTCCACATATGGGGTATTTGTTTCTGTCCCAGCAGGATTTGGTGTGTAACCAGCTATACAATAATGTGGCATGTGTGTTCTATGGAACATCAAGCTGTAGTACCAGGCACAATGAGTTTTTGTTTGGTTCATTTATTAACACTATAAAGAGTCAACAAGCTTCCTTCCCCTATTTGGGCAGTAGACTTGTAGGTATAATAATTTGCTGTGTAAAATAAATGAAAAAATAAAATGGAAAAAATAAATGGTTATGAAACAGTAAGTTGTTGGAAACATTAAGAGAGGTAAACTATGTAAGCCTCTCACAGATAATGGTCTCAGTTATTCAGTTTTACAATTACCCAAAGAAGTAATTAGTCAGATACAAGTTGTATTCAATTAAGCTTAATTTAGAGTAAGCTGTGAAAGTAAAAGGAAGAAATGTGCAGAATTGCAGGGAAAACAGTCAGATAATCACATTCATCCTTATACCTCTCAAGGGTCCTAAGCTCTCCAGCCAAGGCCCTCAGGGATTTGAGGTTCTTGAAAGAGACAGTGTCCCACAGGTTTGCTTTAGCACATGCAGGAAAACAGATCCTGGTGTCAACTTCATCACAGCTTCTGGGCAACCAGTATAAGTCCCTTTGGGGGAAGCCTCACTGGCACAGCCTGCTCAAGCTGAGGCTGTATCTTCTCAGTGCTTCATTCAAACTCATCTGCCTCTGCTCCTTGCTGACTGCCCTGACCATGGCTTGGTCTCATCAGTTACACCAAGGAGCTATGAAACTTTGCATGATAGAAAGACCCATACGTTAACCATTGTGTGCGGCCCAGGTGAAGGTAATATGTATTTGTACTGTTTGTATGATCTGCTCAGGAAAATTGAGTTGGAAGCGTAAGGCCACTTTGTATATGAGGTATTTACATCACATTTATGAATAACTGCTCCTTCCAAGTCCCTGACATCTTTATGAAAATCAGCAGCTTATGATACTAATCCTTCAAGCAATTGGGACAGCAAACGCCGTCCATCAGTGTTGTGTTTATTACTTTTGTCACAAACAACTCATTACTTGTATCATAGACTAGCATTTCAGAGTATGTGTGTTTGGAAGTCTCCTTTTACCTTTCATCATACTTCATTATTCCACAGAATCAACAGATTAATTGGAAAATCTTTGACATATGAGTATCTGGCTTTCTTATCTGCAGTCTACTTCTGAAGTTAAAAAGTATTTCTTAATCTTGGCACTTTTAAACGTTTCATATCCACAATGCTACAAACTTTCATTAATCATCAGTTGGACCTTTATTCAGTCCTTAATGATCATACAGTGGTTTCTCATAGTTTTGCTTTGTATGACAGTAACTTTACTTCAAAATTGAGGTTTTTCCAACATTGCAAAGGCATGACAGGCCTTTCATATATTTCAACACTGACATTTTTAAATGAAGACCTTTTTTTCAGTCTTCCAAACATAATGAACTTGACAAAAAGAGTCATAGGGTAAATTATTTTTATCCCTCTAGCTGAAGAAAATTAAGCAATAAATTGTTAAAGTACTTTACAGAACAAGATTTTTTTCAAGATGACATAATACAGAACTTTTTTCCTCTTACTCCCAAACAATGGCTTATTGAGGTTTTCCTTTGTTTCTTTTATAAATCAGAAATAAGTGGTTGCAGTGGAGTTTCTACCTAAAAGCTTAGTTTAGTTCTAAATAGCTCATTAGGTTAAATTTGAAGAGTGGCAATTTACTGTTGTGAAAACAAAAAATCAGCTTTTTGTCAGTCATTTGGCTACAGTTCTGAGATACGGAAACAGCAATCAAGGCTGTATCTAGCTTCAAACCTGTCAATGTCCTGATTCTTAGCTAAATAAAATACTTAGTCCTACTACAGACAATTGTACAGGAATGGACCTTAGGAACTAGGTCTTTCACTGACTTGTGCCTTTGTAATCACTTAAAACTTGGGTGGTATATTACCCTCAAAGTGCTAATAGAACATTATATGTTAGACAGTTTTCCTTTACTTTTCTGCTGCATATTTAACTTTGAGAACGAGCTGGCTTTAGGGAGAGAAGTCTTTGACTTCTTTCCTCCTCCAAGAGTGAAACAGTACTGTTTACTTTTGTGGGAGGCAGTACGGACATCTGCATCTGACCGCGACAACTGTCTCATCTGAAAGACATGTTCTGTCGTGCCTTGTGACAGGACATTGAACTATGGAAACGCAGAATATTAACTAAATTCCCTCTTTTCTTTCTTGATATGCTTTCTGCATTTCCAAGCTAATCCTTCTTTTACAGTGTTGTTTCTTGTTATCATCACTTGAAGACTCAACTGGGAAATTTTGTGTATTTGATACTGTAATTACCTTTCAAATTAGTCTATTTTCTCAAGCCAGTCTGTTATCTCACTAAATGGTCAATTTCTGAATCATCCGGGGAGTTAATGATTCAGGTGTATTGGGTGCGCACACAAGAGTAGCCCTGATACCCACCTACAGCTTGAGTTTCATACATACAATTAAATGAAAACTTCCACTTACATGAAAGTTCTATAGCTTCTGTCACAGAGGTGTCTCATTAAGTCTTTTTCTGCAATACATATACACTAAGACTATATATGTTAATGCTGCATAAATGTAAGTTGCAGCCTGTGCAGTAGGAAATCCACAGCTCTTAAAATACTTGCTTTCATGTTGTTTGAATATTTATATATTTATGTATTCCTTTAGAAAAGAACAGTTTACAGATAATTATCTATCTTGTTGACCTATCTTTGTTATCCAGAGATAACTGAAAATATCTATTAGCATGTAACATTTACTTTATACCTTCAACAGAATTCAATCCTGAAGTTCTTAGTTTAGACAGCAATAGATTTTATAAGAGATAGAAGAGGATTTTTCTGGCTGTTTGACAATATATGTCACAGTGTCCTGGCTCTGAAATGATTTAATATAATTTGGATAGAACATTTCCAGGCAAAAAAAAAGTGAGGGGAAAAAAAAAAGGCCACTACCCAAAGTTGTCATGCAATAGACATTCATATTTATAATGACTACCATTAAGACACATTAATCTCATCACTGGAATTGAAAACATAAAAGGGTATTGATAGGCCTAGTCATACAAAAAACTTAATTTGTTCAACGCTTGACCACAATGTTAGTGGTTAGGTTAGTGTCTGAACCCCAATGTAAACATCTTACTGTCTGGGTTGATGGAATAAGAGGGATATGTTAATTTAATTATTAAATCCTTCAAGCTATTTCAAATCAAGCACTATTTTAAATATTCAGTCAGTTTCAGCTTTGCTTCTTTAATATCATTCTGGTACTTTCTAAACAGATCTGCAGTTACTAAATCAGTGACCTGAGTTTTTAGTCTTGTATCCACAAATGAGTAAAAAAAAAGTGACATTGTGGGGCAGATCTTTTTACAAAAGATGTTCATTGTGAAGCTTGTTACAAGAATTACTGGTTTTTAGGATCAAGGCAATCGTGGAGAACAAAGGAAAGGTTGCTAGAAGTCTTTGCTAATGAGTATGTGTTGTGTACAAGTATAGGAAACAGAATAAGCTGTAAGTGGTTAATACTTCACATTTATGTTTAATACTCCTGCTCCCTAATTTAACCAAAATTTAACCAAGCCAAGTAAGTTACTTGTCAGATGCTATTTGGTGCTGCAGTTAGCACCAAAACAAGCCCCTAAGATTTTGTGATGAGATCTATGTGTGCACCTAGTCATGCCAAGATGTACATCTGTGTTAGCCTAAGGTTTTGGTAGCATTAGAAGGGGTTTCAGCAGTGCTTATAGATAGAGTATCAACCTCAAATTCCTGTTCTGATCAATTGAATTTCTGTGAATCTCCTGGCTTGTGAGGAAACGTAGGAACTTCATGAAAAAGTTTTGTGTAAAAAACCTTGCTGTATATTTTTCCAGTAAAAATACTTTTTCTATTTGGAATATGTTTTGCCACATTTAATGCCTAAACTAAGACTTGTATTAGCAGGGCTTGCATGCTTGTTACTTGATAATAATTTTTCTTCTAAATTAAAATTCACATTTTTCAAATAAATCAATTGGACTAAAAGAATACTGTGTTCCCAGAACACAGCTTTGCAAGCTGACAGAATTTATAATGGCAACTGGCAGAAAAGGATTTTACTGTCACTGATTTCTACTCTAAACAAATAAGTAACACACAAAGCTTAAAGTCTACTACCATTCCATACAGATTCAAAAATAATAAAATGTAATTGGGCACTTCACTAGAGTGAGAACTACCTTTTTGACTCTTTTTCCTCTCCTATCCTTCATAAGCATATTTTGTTGTCTGTATCCTTCCTCGAAGTTTTTACACATTTGTTCACTGATCTGATTTTGAGCCTTGACTGGACCTTTTCAACCTGGGCACTTTTTGTCTCTCTTCATACCTGTATCTTGGCTAAATGACATCTTTTGTTTGTGTATTATACACTACATTTTATCTGACTAATCCAGAATAAGCTTCTGAGCCACTTCTTAACAAGATGACACTCACAGCATGTAAACAATGTATGAAAAAGATTACAGCAGTTGGTTGTGAGTTTGGCCATCATTACTGTAAGAATGAGGAATGTAATATCTGTGAAGTTTTTCCCAAATCAAGAATTTTTGTTTTATCATTTCTATCATCTATTAATCATTTATTTGTCACCTGGCTTTAAAGAAAATGACAGTTCTTTCTGTTTTTAATTCTTCTCTATGAGAACTGCAGTTTTAGAAGATTTTTAGTAATTAGAGCAAGCTTGGTACACGAACAAGACAGGGATTTTTAAACTATTTGTCAAGATTATAGGTAGCTCCCAATGTGCATCTCAAATGTTAAAGTGTATAGTATTTTATGATATATATGCACTATGTTATTAAAAAACCCAAACAAACCAACCCTGAATTCCATTTTGCAACATAAAGTGGGAATTACGTGTTTGATTTTTGAGGGAGAATACAATATTAATTGATTTCAGGACCGGAGTTAGCCTGAAGCAGAATGATTTTTTAAAATTATCTCCTAAATAGGAGGCATGATGTTGTAATGTAGTGCAAGAAGAACAAAATTTTAATTCTGAAAAATGTTAGTGCCTTATTTCTTCTGTAAACTGTGATTTACCCACAGTCTCAAACCCAGTGAGGTGCAAGGATGGGAACTTGACTGACACGTCTACATGCACAGAGTTACACTTTTACTAATCCCTTGATTAGCAACAAAGATGCACTATTTCAGTAAGCACTTCTTTTTATCAAATACATTTTTCATTAGATAACAGATTTAATGAAGTTTAACAGAAGTGGTTTTGACTATACATAGTGGTGAGATACTTTAAATCTGTGGTTCACAACCAATAACCTGAAGAGTCTGGATGCAGGCTTCTAAGAGCTTGTGAATGTCAATTGCAGAAGCCTGTTGTCTGTTGACTTACATTTGCTATGCAGGAATTTGTGCCATTTTGGGGGGAGCTACAGTTTTTGAACTATAAAAAAAGATGAGACAGCTTCATTTTCTTTATGGTAGAAATGGTGTTTTTCTTTGAATTTAAGGCAAATATTGTAGATGATGCAGGGTAGCTATGCTTGGAATAGTAGCTGGCACAGAACTAGACTGGGCTGCCAATGCATTATGGTAATGGTGAACAGCTTTGTAATTTGCTGAGAAGATAAATTGATGTGAGAAAATGGGGAGTTATATGAGCAGAATAAGCTATCATTTTCTGCCAGTTGCCACTATAAATTCTGTCAGCTTGCAAACCCGGTTTCTGGGAACAATTCCATAGAAATCATGACCTGTAAAGATCAGATTTTAGGAACTGTGAATTTAGTTACAACTCAGATGATAACATGTGTTTAGTTAGAATCATCTAACGTATAACCTATAGCTGTGAAGGACACCTGGGCTAATGAGTAATTGATTTGATAGGTAAACTTAACTAGATATTAGATATTTTAAAAAGAGTATTTTACCATGAGCATATTTCAATGGCTAGGTTCCAATTTTCTCATGCCATAAGCAATAAATTAGCAGTTTATTTTTCACATGTTTTTGTGACTATTAAAAAGAAACCTTATTATATATAAGCAGAATATATACCAGTCAAAATAGGTGCTAGGAAATGTGTTTTACAGCCTTATTTTTGTTTCAATTGTTCAGGAAGACCTCTTCCAGTAATAGGTTTATTCTCAAATACGTAAGTAGTGAAAGGTCATTGCCTCTGTATTGCTTAACAATTACTCACAGAGTGAGAATTTAAATAAAGGAGCTATTTTGTCTTGCAGCATTAGGTAATAGTATTATACAGGGAAATAGCTGTACCAAAAAGGACAGCTAATTAAACCTCTACCTTCCAAAAACCAAGATTGCACTGAAGTATACTTCTTATATTTGTAACAAGATATTGGTAAAACTTTAAGTCATTTTATGACTGTTAGGAAGTGTGCTTCATGCTGAACTTCACAATGACAATGCAGAAAGATTTTTCTTTTTTTCTAATAAAAAGGTGTAGGCTTCTGCCTCTGAGGCTGAATACATGTTACAGCGCAGTTTTCCCTTGAATCAGTACAGAGAAATGTGCAAATGGAATTTAATAGCCAGCCAAAACAATGTATACATATAGTAAAGCTAACCAGAAAAGGAAATTCATCTGGTTTGGGTGAGGTTTTTTGCATGAAATTCTGGATATCAGTATTGTACATATATTTATGAAATTTTCAGTGTTTTGGAAGAAAGGTATGATACTGACTGGGTGGCAAATCAGAAAAAGAGAGCTAAAAGGCTCACCAAACCCAGCACCTGAATAACTAGGCAGTTAGGGAGCCCATTCTTAGCCTGGCAGCAAAGTAGCGTCAGGCTAACTGGCCAGGAAAATGGCTAAGCAGCTGGTTTCACCAGAATGAACATTTCAACTGATCTTACTGACTATCACATCTATCACTACTCACATCACAAATACCAATCTGATATTAGAATTATTTGGTAGTAAACAGTAACTAAATAAGTACAATTCATTGATATAAAAATGAGTCTTTTCCCTGTTAACACAAAGCAAGAAGGATGCTCTGCTTAGACAAATGATTTGCATGGATCTTGAGAAGTGGAATCTCTCTCTGCCAGAGACTGTGAGCTGCTAAAATCTGGATTCACGGAGTACTTAGGTGTCAAAAACCGTAAATAATCTTGGGAGAGAGTTGGAGAGTTTGACGCTCCCTTTTTATGTCTTCTGTCTACACTCTTAACCATTGCAGGCTGGAACACTTCAATTTCCTTCTGGCTTGATGAATACATTGATCTTTTTGCAAAATGGCACATTAGTGATATGAATGGTAGAAAGTGCACATAAATGAATACACATTTGTGTCAAAACTGCCTCTCTCTGCACGTCATCTTAAGTCAAGGATGATGAACTTAAGTGACACTTTTAAATTCCTACTTTTTTTATCTAAAATAAGGATTAAACTGATATGCTCAGTTTCCTGGATAAGTGTTGTAATTTCTTATTGGCAATATATATTTAACAACAACAACAAAATAATCAAGAGACACCAATCAGTACTGTTTCTGAATATGTTTTTCATACTTTGTATTAAGGATGGTATTACTGGCTTGAACCTGTCAGAGGACTACACAGAATACCTAGATTTTACATACCAACTGGTATGAATCACGGAGTCATAGAACTGTTTTGATTGGAAGAGACCTTTATGATCATCAAGTCTAACGTTCTAAGTTCCGTGGGGACCTGCCCTGAACCCCAAAACGGACACACAGTGCTAGGTCAATGGTTGGACTCGATGATCTCAAAAGTCTTTTCCAAACTTAACAATTTTATGATTCTATGATCTAGAAAAGAACAACCCCAAACACCTCTGATTCAGACCTTCCTAATGAGCAAGTCAGGATGAAGACTACAGTAATTGGAGTAATGTCCTGACATTAAAAACTAAACAGAAAAAATTCAGATAATTTTGTATACTGGGTCTATGGACTTGAGTTAATTTTTTTTCATAGAAGCCCATATGGTGCTGTGGTTTGGATTTGTAACTAAACCAGATTTGGTAACACAGCAATGTTTTGGCTACTGCTGAGCAGTACTCTCACAGCATCAAGACTTTCTTTTTCTTCCACCTCTGCCTGCACAGTGAGTAGGCCAGGGATACAGAAGATGCTGGAAAGATACAGACCCAAAACAGCTGACCCAAATTGATGAAAAGGATATTCCATACCACAGAACTTCATGGTCAGCAATAAAAAATGAGGAGTGGGGCTTTGGGGCAAGTGGCCATTGCTTGGAAACTGGCTTGATTGATCTACGTGTGGGGTGTGGTAAATGACAGCCATTGTACCACTAGTTTTTGTTGTGCTGTTTTCTTTGCTTATTAAACTGACTTTTGAAGTGTCTTTATTTTAACCCAGGAGTTTTCTTGCCTTTGCTCTTCCTTCTCTCTCTCCTGTGTCTTGCTTTTGGGGGCAGGGATGGAAGTGAGTGAGCAGCTGTGTGGTACTTAGCTATTAGCTGGGGTCAATCCACCACAACTCCCTGATTTTCATGTACTTTTAAAACCTAATTTTCATATTCACTGAAGTGATGGAGTATTTATTGTTTCTTTCTTAAACCTAAGCTCTCTTGTTTCCTGTCTTGAACATGAAAGTCACAGGGTACAATCCTTTTCCTGGTGCTCGCAGCAGTGTTCTGCCTAACCTGTTAACTGACCTCGACAGACACAAACTCTTTGTATCCTGAGTGTCATGTACTTGCACCATGACGGTGCTGTGCCTGATCAATGACGTGACTGTGTGTTTTCAGGATTAGCACGAATTTGTATGCAATCACTTGGTCATGCAGTGTGGATTGTCTTGTCCGTTCATGCTTGTCATAACATAACTATTCCTTGATAAATAAAAAATCCCACAGGGGACACAGGGGAATGTGTGTTTGAAAAAACTGGTTTTTCATACAAGACCTTTATCAAAGCTTTATGAAAATCTACTGATAATTTCTAAATATTTTAATAATTATTTCTATTTGTTTGTTTCAATTCAGGCTCTCTGGAATGAATATACCTCCTCCAGTTATCAGCAACAAAAACTGGCTTAGACTTCATTTTGTAACCGACAGCAATCACCGTTACCGTGGATTTAGTGCTCACTACCAAGGTACATTTAAAGAAATACATTTTTTGTTGTGGTTGTTTTTGTTTGTTTGTTTTTTTTTTATTTTTAAAAGTACCCAGAGCTGTAGATGAAATAGGAAGAGTCATTTTAAAAAATCCTCACGAAGGTATAGATTGTATTTGCATAAATGATAAATTCAGCAGTGCAGCCTGTTATATCAAATTACAGTATGTTACAGTATGGTTAGTGTATTATCTAGTGTATCTAAATGCAGTTATAAAAAAAAAAAAAATTACAGCAGATATCTGCTACACTTTATCCTGGGCAAGTACTTGCCTTTTAAAATGATCCTAATGTTCTGAAGAGTATTGTGTAACAGATACAGAAATAATGTTTCTACCGTTAAAACATGTATTTGCCTCTATGGTTGTGTGAGTCATGTTTGTAAAATGGTGAGTAAGTTTCTATTTACTCATGTAGCATTTAATCAGCATTATCTCTTACTCCCTATTTCTGAATGCATTGTGCTATTAAGCATTTAATTAACCTGTAAGATCCTTATCTGCTGTTTTTATGAACAAGCATTATTTTGAGTAAGAGTGAAAGCATGTGAAGCATTAACTTGGGACTATCACCATTTGGAACAAGGTCATTCTAATGATGAAGTGCTAATGAAAACTGAGCTTCATTAGTGTATGGTAATACTGTCTGCTTTTTCACAAGCATTACTGTAAATATTTTTCAGTATCAACAGTGTATCAATGGATCTTCAGGGAACAGTTACCCTTTGTGTGCTTTTGTGCTTTTCTATTTATCTGGAGAAAAAAAAAATCATGGCATTCTGAATGAGATTAGTTCAGGAATTTCTTTTACATTTGTCTCAGGGAAATTTAGCACAGGAAGAGATTAGCTACATAAATTTTTGTAGAAACTGATAAATCAACTAATGTAAAAACTGTAACTAACAAAAGACTAGGCCTAATTTTTTTATGTAATTGATTTTTTATCATAGTAAACTATTTATCACTCTGTGTAATCACCTCAGATGACATTATCTATACAACAGAACAAATTTGATTACTATTTCAGCCAATATTGTATACCTCTATTTGGACTTCCTGAGTTCATAAATGTTCTGGAATGTGTATTCTGAGTGAATTTAGGTAAAAGGACCCTTCCTACTGCATCTCCAAGGCTGCCGTAACTGTTTATATAAAGCAGTGACTCATTTTTTGCATGGTACCCTTCACACCAAATATGATGGAACACACCCTTTACTGGGAAATTGCAAGCTTATGGGACTGTTAAAAGATGCAAAGTAGGAACTTTCTCTATTCAATCCTTCCCCACAACTGAGAAACGTGATAACTATTTTGGTGGTATATGTGAAGTAATTTAGATGATGTTAATTTTGAACTACTGAGAGAAGGAGAACAATGTCTCAGATGACATAGAAACTTGCATCCCTGCCAAAAGTGTGAGGTAATAAGTAATGAAAGGGAATAGTCTTTTGCTTAGTTTTAAAATGTGTTTTATGCAAGTTGCATAAAGCACGTGAATTGGTAGGTGTGGGAGACTGAATACACTGTGTATCTTGTATTTCTCTTTACCACCTAAGTTTGTAGTAAATTACATTATATGGGGTTTTTTTACTGTTATTTTGGTTTACTCATTTATTTTTTTAATGATATATTGCTGAGCATATTTAAAGTGCACTATATACTAAGTTATGAAATGCTGCAGTAGTCCACTATGTTTAAAATGTAGAAAATATCTTTCACAACTCTGGAAAAAAAATGTAGGCAATAATTAATTCCAGCATGTAAAAACATTAAGTGCGCATACACAACCAGATATGATCCTTAAAAATTAACCTTGGTAATAGAAAATGGAAAATGAATTGTTAGGTACTAGGGAGGAGTGGTTTCTGGGTTGTTGGCAGGATAAAGGGGAGAGTGTTAGGAAACTAAACAAACGCATAAAAAATCTTTCATACATTTAGAAAATTAATCAAAATGTAGAGCACAAAATATTTCAGTTTGTTAAGAACTGAAATATTTATTTTTTTCAGTTAGAGACAACTTTAATACTTCTTGTAAAGACCATTTTCAAACAGTAATTTCACTGGTGTGCTGACATGAGCTGTCACAAAAGCAGATAACTGATAAAAATTTTAAACAAGAAGTATTCTAAAGAACCGTGTAGTACAGATACATCTACCTGTTTTTCTTTTCAGGAGTTAATTTCTGCATCAATTTTGAAAGGTTGTCTGTTAATCCTTTCAGGAGCTTGTATTATCATGGTACTACACTGTAGTAACTTGAAAAAAATTGCTCTTTCTGCTTTTTATTTAACGTAGATGTGACTGTAACTTCTTTCTGACTTCCCTTCTATCACCAGAACCATAATCAGCAATCTCTTACCCCTTCAGCTACTTTAACCTTCTTTATTCTATTGTTGCATCTTTCCAAGTAGCCAGATTCCAAATTTGAACTTCAGAACACTGCATAATTCTTACTCCGTCACTGTTTCACCTAATCACTCCCTTGACTTGCTGGTTTTGTTTGCACAACTGCACATTTTGTGCTGGTATGTTTGGGTGGTGGTTTGACCCTGAATAGCAGCAAAGTACCTTCACAGCCACTTGATCATTCCATCCTCACAGTGGAACAGAAAATAGGAGGAACAAGATTGAGAAAACTCATGGGTTGAAATGAAGACAGGAAAATCACCCAACTAGTGTCCTGGTTAAAACAGTCTTAATATAAAACATTTAAGTACTGATTTAGATGTTGAGAGCCAAAGACAAGTAGTTGAACAATTAGGGAAAACACCTTTACTCTCCCCTTTTGCAGGCCTAACTTCATTCCAGACACTTCGCCTTCCCCACCTTTGTCTACTCCACCACAGATAGTTTGTCTCTTCAGTAATGTGACAGGCAGTGCAGGAGATTCAGGTCAATGTGTAGGAGTTTCTGCTGGTCCTCATTTCACACTCTTTTCTTCCACCATTCCTTCCTTCTTACTCAGCTCCTCTGCTCTGATGAGCATTGACTATGAGCTACAGTCTCTTAGGGGGAGAACCTGCTCCACTGTGGGTTATCTATGGGCTCTGGTCCCTTTTGAGTGTGTTACTAGGTCTGGAATGGAACACTCCTGCTCTGGCATTTTCACAGAGGTGCCACGAATTCGGTTGATGGGTTCAGTTGAGGTGGATGATGTGGTGAGTCGATTGCAGAGTCAGCTGGAACAAGCTATGACCAGCATGGGGCAGCCCTTGAATTCCCATCACAGAGGTCACATGTGCAGTCCCCCCTCCCCTACCAAACTCTGCCATTTATACCAATTACAATCTGAAAAAGAATCTTGCTGGTTGTTGTATATAAACAAAAGAAAGTAGACAAGTTTTATGGCCAATTTTTAGGTAGGGTATGAAATAACCAAATCTTCTTTGCTTCTGCTCTCTTAAATTTATGAAAATTGCTTTTTAAAGATTCTTTTTCACAAGGCAGCCTCACGTGGCCAAGCTTCAGTGTAACGTCTAAAGCTACCGTGGCCTAGACATTTGAAAAGAAGACTAAAAGTGATGCAATGCAAAGTCTTAAAATCTAGCTGCAAATGAAAAAGAAACACAATGGAAAACCTAGGGTATTACATAATCTTTCATTAACATCCTTTTCGTTTAGTTAATTATCATATGTTGACCAATTTTCTATTTAATGCCTTGCAAACACCTTTGAAAATATTCAAATTGGCTTATATAGAACAAATTAAATTTACTGAGGTACATGAGACTATAATAGGCATTTTAATTCACAAAAAATATGGAATTACATAGTATTTAAAAGGTGTTAGTAAATTATAATCACAGCGATATATGTCAATTAGAAGGAAAAAAAAAGTTTCCCCTCCCCAGGTTGTGGTGTCATAACCATGACACGCTTTTTCTTGCTTGTCTGATCACCCCTGTTTCAGCACTGCTTTCTATTCACTGAGGGTTCTCTGTCTTGATGTTTTCTGCCCTTATTGCTTTGTTAAATCTCCTTTGAGTTAGAAAATGCTGGATGAAGTAGAACCAAAGCTTCTTTGGATCTTCCTGAAGCTGCTGCTTTAATGTATCTTTGCAGTGGTAATCCTTGTTTGCCATTTCTAAAATTAGTTGTGCTTTTTTGCTCCATCCACTTGCAGTTCCCGTAAATGTTCCTTCTGCTTGCTGCTTTCTGTCAGCTACTCTTGGCACTCACTTTGCATCACTTGTGTATGAATTCATAATATTATCTAAGTGGATAGAAGAGACTAAGTTAGTTTCACAGGCTCCAGTCTTACAGGCTGGTGTGGTGTACACAAACTTCAATATTCTTCATGCGAAGCATACCTGAACTCTGAAAGGGCTTTTGGAAAATAATTCTTCATTTTCTGATAGTTAAAAATTACTTTAACAATTTATAACTTTGCTATCTTTTGAGATCCAGCATCCTTTGCCTCTCTCTCCCTTCTTCCTCCCTTAAAGCTCTGGGAGGTTTCAGTAGTAGCCCTATACTTTCTATTTATTATTATTTCACTTGTGAAATCCATTTCTTAACTGCTTGTGCTTCCTTGCACCTTTCCTTTATCTCTGTTTAAGCCATGTGCAAACTAATGCTTCTATGAACAAAAGAGTATCATACATGTCAGTTGAGTTCACAATCACATCTGCCTTCCATTAAGAATCTTTGCTTATAGGAAAATACAGATTAAGAGATGAAATGGATCCATGAGATTTTCAGAACAGAATAAAATAAGTTGACATGCTTGTGGTGAAAAGAATGGTTGCTCTGCTTAATACTTGACAGACAACCACGTAGAGCTGAAGTTGGATAAATGCCAGCACTTTCAATGTATGATGTAATATGGAGAAAACAGATGTTGAAAAGTTCTCCCTTTCTCTACGGTGTTTTCCATTTTTCTTTTCTTTTTCTGTCATTTTTCGTATGAATAGAGATGTGTCTTTATTCAGAAATGATTTATGAAGTTAGTCTTAGATTTTTTTGCTGGTTTTGCTTTGAAGCAATTGGCAGTCAGGTGAGGAACAAAGTGTCAGGTCCTGCACTTGGGCCACAACAACCCCATGCAACACTACAGGCCTGGGGAAGTGTGGCTGGAAAGCTGCCTGGCAGAAAAGGACCTGGGGGTTCTAATTGACAAGTGGCTGAATATGAGCCAGC